>PVIR01027673.1:0-22662 GCA_004026965.1 Petromus typicus | reverse complement strand
TAGGTGGTCTTTGGGTGTGTTCCGTGCCCTGGCACCTGTCCCTTCCTGGGCCCTCAGGCTCACCACAAAGGGAACCCACCCATCCTGCACCTACCGGCTCTGTGGCCTGCCTCAGGAGCAGGCGCAGCACCTGGCAGAGCAAGTCTTCCGGCTATGTTCTTCATCATGGAGCTGCAATCTTACCGACTAAAGGAAATACCTTAGATTTCAATGAGAATTAATACAAGTTACTGGTAATTTTCAGAACTGATTTTAAAGTGGTCAAGATCTAGCCTTCCAGTTTGAAAGCATATTATTCCCTTTTTATTTATGACTTCGTTACTCTGATTTCAGTGTTAATTTGTACATCTCTCACTGCCTTTATTCATAGGTGCTAACATCTCTCCTGCTGTTGTGAAAAGAAGGGGTAAGATTTTTCTTCCTTAGCTTTTGTCAGAATACGTGAAAGTTGGAGACCCTGCTAAGTTTACTTTGGAATCTGAGGGACTGTGACCACATCTCAATGGCTTATCCTATGTAATATCACAGCATCCGCAATGCATAATCTGGTTTTCTCTCCTGTTCTTTTTCCTTGCCTAAATGTATTCATTAAAACTAGACTTATAGAAGTACATGTGGTGCTGAGGATTGAACCCAGAGTCTTTGCACTGAGCTGCGTTCCCCATCGCTCCTACCCTCCTCCACTCCAGCTTTTTAATTTTGAGACAGTCTCACTAAATGGCTAAATTGCCTGGGCTGGCCTGGAGCTGGTGATCCTCCTGCCCCAGCCTCTCAGACTTCTGGGATTATAGGTGTAGCACCATACCTGGCTCAAACTACACTATTACAGTGGTTGAGTAAAAGTAAACGCTGCTCAGGTGTACCCTGGTCCCTTCCTGCTCTCTTAGTATTTATTGGATGCTTTAGTTTCTCCTTGTTTTAAGGAAGATCAACTTCATCTCTTCCACCTAAGATTTCTTTCATAAATGTATGGTTGGGTTATATCAACCCCCATAATGTGCCTTTTTATGTTGATTTCATTGACTTCTCATTCTTGCAACACTCTTATAGTTTCAATAATGGTTATTTTATGTATCCTAGAGTCAATCTACCAGTATCTTCTGGCATATATTTGTGAAGAAACTGGCCAGCTGTCCTCCGCGCCTGTGTGAGCTCCACACGCAGGCCTCACGAGTGCTCCTGCAGTTTCTGCCTCCACCTCTGAGTGGCCTGGGTCAGTGCCCTTTGGTTTTCACTGTCTAGGTTATGCACTGATATGCCTGAGGCCTGAATTTCCTCTGTAAAAAGCATTGTAACACAATTTATTTCATAAATGTGAAGACATTATATTAAATATTATCTGTCAGTTCTGATGAGTTGTATTTCTTGGTGGGAAGAAGAGCCTGCCCATTTCATCTAAGTGACCAACTATATTAACTTAGTTATTTATAATATCCTCAATATTTTGTTAATGTTTCTTTACTCCTAATTTCTTTTCCTTTTCCCCTTTGAAAACTTTGGTTAGAGATTGGAGATGTGATCAAAATATATAGTGAATGTTAAAATTTTAAGAAATTATAACAGTAAAAGACACACTGCATAATTCCTGCTCAAAGCCCTCCCTCTGACTTCAAACACACCTGCTTTATCAGTTTTGTCACATTCTTTCTTTTTTGTTTTGTTTTGTTTATTTGAGACCAGGCCTCACTGTATAGTGTAGGCTGGCCTTGAGCTCACTGCATAGCCCAGGCTGGCCGTGAACTCACATTGACTCTCCCGCCTTAGACTCCTGAGTGCTGGGATTACAGGTGTGAGCCACCACGCCGAGAACTCTTGCTATTTTCTGAGCAGTTCTAGAAGTCTCCTCTCATGAGTGTATTTATGAGGTGGATAAAAAATACAGTGAATGCTGTTGCCCGGTGCCTTCCAACAGAAAGGCAGAAAGGCATGATGCTGTGTCCTTGTCCACCTCATTCATAGCTACAGATTGTGTGGCTTCTGTTTTCCCCAAATCAAAATGACCACGAAGTATAGGTGTTTTGAATCCACTCAGGACACTAAAGTGGCTGAGAGTCTACTCAGATAGAAGATTCCAGTACCATTTCCAAGTGTTACTGGAACTATGGGGTATGTCCAAAGCTGAAAGCAGGTTGGAGGGAACTTGTGGAAATGTGTCTTTTACTCTAATAAATATGTTAAAATGTAAACATTCACCCCATTTTCCCATCATACTTTATATATCTTTTTTTTTTTTTTTTAGGTTTTTGGAGACAGGGTCTCGCTTTGTGGTTCAGGCTGGCCCTGAGCTCAGCCTCCAACTCACATCACAATCCTCCTGCCTCTGCCTCCTGAGTGCTGGGATTACAGGCGTGAGCCACCACGCCCTGTGGTATGTGGTATTGGTTGCTGCTGGGGTGAGTCTCCACACCCAGTATTGTTATGTGGTTACCGGGGAATCGAACCTGGGTCCTTGCGCTTGCGAGACAGGCGCCAGAACCACTGAGCTAACTCCCCGGCCCTTTATATATCTTTTAAAGAACCAGATTTCGGCTTCACAGAACCCCTGTCTGTGTGTTTTCTATTCCATCGATTTCTTGTCATCTCTTTATTTTCTCCTTCTGGGCTCTCATGGACTTGGCTTTTCCAGTTTCTCGACACAGAAGGTTGGATCATTGATTTTCAGCCTTTCTTCATTTAACTAGGTGCGTGCTGGCCTATAAATTTCCCTCCAAACACTGCTTTAACTGCACCCTGGTCTGGATGTGTCCTATCTCGTTATCAACCTGTTCTGTGCGTTTCCTAATTTCCTTGGTGATTTCTTCTGTGATTTAGAGGCAGGAGACACAATCGGAACAGCTGGGGGTTTCCTCCATGCAGTTATGTCCTGGAATCCTGCCCAACCCTGTGATGAAGGATGTGGCTTGTGCAGCGTGGCCGTGCTTTCCAGGCTAGGTGCAGAGGGCGCAGGTCCGGGCCTGAAGCAAGGACTGCCGCCATGGAGCTGTGCAGCAGTCTGTGTCACTTGTCAATTAGGTCACCCTGTCAGCGCGCTGAGCAGTCGCCGCATCCTCCGCAGTGTGTGTCCGTAAATCAGGTCAGAGCTGCCCCCTCAGGGCATCGCTCTCTATTTTCTCCCACACAAACTCTGTGATGATGCACACTTGGGGCCGAGCGTCCTTCAGCACACATCGGTCCCCACCCTGGGGCCGTCTCTCCCGAACACCTGGGCCGTCTCACGTCAGTGCAGCTGGCTCTCTTCTAGTCCAGTTTGCACTCTGTCTTGTCCCAATTTCTTCTTCAGCCTGTTCTTTATGCATTTGGGTGGAAGGAGTGTCTTTGAGTGGCTTACAGCCAATCTGTGTCTAGCCTGACGTGATCAGCCCTTAACCCAAGCCCACAGCAGGTCTGTGTGGCCTGAGCCCTGTAGGCTGGGTTTCCCGCAGTCCTCTCATGTCTCTCTCGACTTTCCTTCCATCTTCTGTGCTTCTTGCCTGCCTCAGATGAAAGCGGTCTCTGGTCCATTCTCCTTCTGACGTACCTGCTGTGAGTTCTCAGGTTGGGGTTAGGGCCACAGAGGTGTTGGGTGCCTCCTGGCTGCCTCATGACAGTTCAGTGCAGAGTGAGACTTGGCTAGTTTCCTGGGCCACCAGGATTTGGGGACCAGTTGCCTCCCCTTGCTTCGCTGTCTCTGCCTCAGCCTGCACTAAACTCAGAGCCACCATGCGACAGGTCAGGCTGGGCCCTGCAATCATGCACACGCACACACATGCACACACACGCACACGCACGCACACACACACGCGCAAGTACACACACACATATGTGTGTGCACGGTGCCTGTTAAGGTTTATGGCGGGACCCGCCCTTACCTCGCTGACAGCTCCCGCTGCTGTGTAGGGCGGTTTTTCTCCAGCTGACTGACAGGGAGGCGCTTGCTGACAGGGAGCCCCAGCTTGCCTCCAGTGTTTGCTGCCTCTCTTGGGAACTGTCACCAGTGTCTTCTCAGTGTCTTCTCGTTCCTTCCCTTCCCTTCTAATGAGGACTCAGCCACAATCTTATTTTAGTTTTTTAAAGACACCGCACCATTCTCTCGGCCCATTTTTACAGCTTTGTTCTGTTTATGGAGTGCAGGGCCTGGTGTGTGCTAGGCCAGCACTGAACAAGGAGCACCCCCAGCCCCACAGCTTCCTTTGTTTTAGGCAGCTTTCCCATTTTTATCTGGATGGGTTCCTGGGAGCTTCTGCTTGCTCTGGGCTGCTGCTTCCCCTTCATTTAGAACGCTCTTCATTGTTTCTTCAGAGCCTGCTTCTCCCCTCCTCTGTCTCCGGCTGGCAATGAGCTTCACACACCCTGCTTTTCCCATTCCCTGTGCGTGCTCACCCACACTTCCCATCCCCGTCGGTCTGGTCCTGAGAGCCCTGCTACACCTCAGCTCTCTTTGTCTCACATCTTACATCCTGCTGCTTCTAGTTTAGAGCTGCACTTGGACCTAGTAGACATGTCTTGTTTCTCTTGCATCAGTGGGCGCCCAATTTCCCAGCATCCTCTATGGAGAAGACCGTTCTTTCTCCAGCATGTGTTCTCAAAGCACTTGTGTCCAACATCAGCTGGCGCAAGGGTGGGGTTGACATCAGGCCTCTGCTCTGCTCTCATCCCCTGGGCCGTGAGTCTCTTTTAAGCCAACAGCATCCTGTTTGATCGGGGCAGCTCCAGAGAACATTTCAAGGTTGGGTAGGGCCCTGCCTCCTGCTTTGTCCCTTTGACAGGCTGCTTTGCGGCTGGTGGCGATGGTAAGGTGTGTGGGTTCCACAGTTTCAGGCTCGAACTTTCCAGTTCTGCAGAGAACGTCTTTGGTAACTTGGCGGACTGTGCTGGGTGTGCAGACTGCTTCCCAGTCATGATGAATAGCACTGTGGTTTTGAACCTTCTGATCCATGAATAGGACATATTTCTGTTCTTTGTATCCTCCTCAGTTTTTTTCATCTAGTAGTTTGCATCATAGAGATCTTTGGTTAAATTTATTCCTAAGTATTTCATCATAAATAGGTTTCACTTCTTGGTGCTTTTTCACTATATAATTCACTATGGACATAGAAATGCTGCTGATTTTTGCAAGTTGACTTTGTGCCCTGAAACTTTGCTTCATCTGCTTACTAATCCTGGTAGTTTTGGTGGTGACCTCAGCTTTCCATATGTCCAATCACATTATTTGCAGACAGTGATGTTTTGCCTTCCTGCCTGATTGCTCTGGTGGGGGCGGGAGCTCCTCCAGGGCTCAGAAAGATCACACCCTTTTCCGTGCATGCGGCACTGTTCACTTCCCGCCTGCAACACTGGCCTTTGTCTTGTTGGGGTGTTTTCCTCCTATACATGTGCTCAGTTTTTATCATGGAATGATGTTAAATTTTGTTAAATGCTATTTCTATGTCTGTTGAGATGATCTTTGTATGATTTTTGTTCTCCTTCTGTTGATGTAACACAGTTATTGATTTGTATATGTTAAACCATCCTTGTCTAAAACTATAAAACTACTAGAAGACACAAAGAGGCCAGACATGATGGTGCATGCTGTAATCTCAGTGATCTGGGATCTGGGAGGCTGAGGCAGGAAGATTGCAAGTTCAAGCCCGAGCTAGGCAATTTAGCAACTTAATGAGACCTAGTCTAAAAGGAAAGGCGGGAGGGGTGGTGCTGGGGGACGAGATGCTTCAGGACAGGGGAATAGGCTTTTGGATAAGACTTCCAAAGCACAAGAAACACCAGAAAAAACAGACAGATGGGGCTATATCAAGCTGAAAAGCTCCTGTGCTACAGAGGAAATAATCACCAGATGAAGACACAGCTGCAGAATGAGTGACAATATCCAACCAGACGTCTGCTGAGGGGTTAACGTCCGAGGTACATGAGCCCCGTGGACAACCTAGGAGCAGAGCTTTTCTTTTTTTTTTTTTGGGGGGGGGGGTTTGAGACAGGGTTTCGCTTTGTGGTTCAGGCTGGCCCTGAGCTCAGCCTCAAACTCACATCACAGCAATCCTCCTGCCTCTGCCTCCCGAGTGCTGGGATTACAGGCGTGAGCCACCACGCCCGGCACTGTGGTATGTGGTACTGGTTGCTGCTAGGTGTGGGTCTCCACACCCAGTATGGTATGTGGTTTCCGGGGAATCGAACCCGGGCCCTTGCGCTTGCAAGACAGGCGCCGGAACCACTGAGCTAACTCCCCGGCCAACAGAGCTTTTAAAATAAGCAACAGACTTGGACAGACACTTCCAAAAGAAGACACACAGATCACCAATGAGCATGTAAACACATACAGTGTCTCCAGTCATCAGGAAACGCAAATCAGAGCGATACCCAGCTCTCACCTCCTCCCTCAGAACAGTGGAACCTGGAGACCAGGGCAGTACGGCTGGCACCGAGCAAGGTAGATGGGCACAGCCTGGGAGACTGTGAGAGCCACCTTGTAAAAGGAGGCAGAACGACCTCCTGGACTCAAAGGAAGTGAGCCAGGACGTGTCCAGGCTGGGGCAACGGGTTCCTGTGAGACCCTGGCCAAGCTCTTGGTCTTTACAGCACCCTGCTCTGCTCACCAGCATGAGCCTTGGTTCCACCTGAGTGTGGCACCGTCAGAGACCAGCTGGGTGTGCAAGACCTTGGCAACAGGTGACCATGCTCCCCCAGCTCCTTCTTTCTCTGCAGCCTGCACCCAAGGGCCTCAGGCTCCAGCCAGGCCTGGCCAAGCAGAGCTCACCCTCTGCTCGGCCACCTGGGCCTTACTGCCCAGGGTCTCCAGCTGCTCTTGGCAGGGTGACTGAGTCACACCTCACATGGCAGTTGGAACTGGACATTGGCCATGCACTAGCACAGAGCAGCTCCGATTGCATGGATCCCAGTTGCACAGCTCGCCGGCCCAACTTCCTGCCCAGGGGGATGGCTGGTCCTCCACTCCCTGTATATCCCTGGGGCAGAGGGAAAGGACAGCCCAGTGGGCACAGCAGGCCCCTAAGCAGGAGAGAATATGGCCCCTGCCCTCACCTGGCACAGGTGAGTGCTGGCTGCAGTCAGACCGGTGGAGCAGAGTCTGTCCTGGTGCAGTCCTGCCCCAGTCCCAGTGCAAGGGAGCTTCTCTGGCTCCTCCAGCCCTGGAATCTGTGGCTCAAGGGCTGTTGAGCTGCTGGGTGAGCAACAGCTCCTCTCTTGACTTCAGATGGGGTGCAGCGTGACAGGTGGAACGTGTGCGAGGTCTCTGTGGTTGGGTGAGGAATCTCATGCGTCCACTCTCGATTCTGTGTCCCTGCAGATCTTTACTCTTCCTCCTAGGCTCACCTTTGCTCTGTGTGTGTGTGTATGTGTGTGCGCGTGCGTGCGTGCGTGCGTGCGTGTGTGTGTGTGTGTGTGTGTGTGATGCGGGTAGACCACAGAGGCCTACAGGGTTCCTATGTGGGTCTCTGTCCCTTCAGGTAACTCAAGCTTTGGGTTCTTTTAGAATTTAATGTTGTCGCCTTTCTGCGTGTTGTTGACAGGACTTTGCTCTGTTGTTTTAAACTGTGCATCACAGTTGGTGCAAGCATCTCTTGTCTGCAGTGTGGACTTGGACCTGTCACTGCGTATGACAAAGCTCTGGCTCTGGGGCCCTGGACACAGTGATTGTGATGCGCCTTCCTCGGGCCTCACCCTCAGGGTGTTACACTCTCCAGCCTTTACATCTTGAGGAAAAACATAACCACAAAGCCATTTTTGCTGCCATATGCCACAGACAGCACTACACAACCTGCTCGCTGCCTGAAGGCCCCAGGCTAGGTCCTGGTCTCCCTTTTTCTTTTCACTACACACAGCACCTCAGAGTCGTGCACCAAGGGCCCTGCACAGCTGGACACCCCTTCCGCCTGCCTTGCTGGGCCTCAGCCCTGTGAGGCCTTGGTGGTGGCGGTGCCCACCTTGAAATGCACTTGTAAGTCCTGGACTCAGTGCCTGTGAATGCCATTCCTGGGCGGCATCCTCCCCATCAGCTTCCTCCCACCACCACCACCCACAAGGCATCTCTGAGGTCATCAGAGCTGGTTACCCCAGATCTGTCCTTGGATAAGGAGCCACACTGACAGTGCAGACACACGCATGTGACCCTCTGTTGCCTGGGAGATATGTAGAGAAGCCACAGCCGAATGGGGCCATGAGGGACCTTCCTGTGGGAGGAAAGGCAGGGCGCAGCAGGGTGAGCTGACTGCTTTGTCCCGCATGTCCACTGCAGGGTTCCGGGCTTGCTGTTTCTGGGCCATAGTGGACATTGCCTCCTTCCCACCCAAGAGTCCTGAGCTTTGGGACATGGCTTGCATGCCTGCTGTGGGCTGTGCACTTGGATTGCACTCTGGAGAGACACTGGCCTGGGTGCACAGACTTGGCTCAGGGCAGAGATGATTTCCTAAGGATGCTCCCACACATGTGGGGTGGTGGGACGGCAGCAGATGATGCTGCAGGGAGCTCCAGGGTGCTTTGCTCAAGTTTCTCTCTGCCACAAGGAAACTGAGGCTACTGCTCCCTGCTTCCTGAGCCAGGATGGGTCCCCAAGGACTCTGCAGACAGCTTCCCACAGCCCTGCCCTGTCCCCTCACTAGGCCCCACCATGCCCCTCCTTGGTCTCTTCTTGCAGTTCTGAGGTGGTTTCTCTAGCGAGGCCTGGGGAGACAGAGGTTCCTGGATATGTATTTTTAGATCCACCTCCTTGCCATCACACCTGAGTGACAATTCTTTCTGCCCTGAGGACTCTGCAGTGGGGTTGAATCTGCAGTGGGGCTCACTTTGCAGCCGGGCTCACTCTGCCAGAAGAGGCTGCACGGTCCCGGCACTGTGCACCCTGGGGCCCCTGCCCAGATGATGACGAGGTTGGGTGGCTCTCATCCCCTCCTAGGGACAAGGTGGCTGCTCGGCCAGCCTGTGGTCAACCACGGCCTGCTCAGACACCACACTGAGTAGCAAGTCCATTGCTGTACCGTGCTGATTCCTTTTCCCATCTTTCTCTTCTGTTCAGCCTTCCTGCCTCATTTCTTCACCTTTCCTGACCACGGCCCCCGCCCACCTGCAGGGCCACCACCCCACTCCTGAGTAAGGCAGTGGGTCCTGCTCCAGCATGAGGGGTCAGGGTCAGAGCAACTCCCTGGTGCAATCATGGGAGCCGCTCCTCAGAGCCTCGAAGGCCTTGCCCACAGCCAGAACACAGCCACTGGCCCACGCCTTGGCTCCACACCCAGGCCCTGGACCAGCTGTGTGCTCTGGATCCCCCGCTTCTGGCCTGCCCTCTGACTGTGCCTTCTGTCTCTGTCAGCTGGTCTGCCTGGGCCCACTCACCTCTCACCCCTGCACTCACCCCTCCCTGCGCCTGCCAGGCCCCAAAGGGCCTCTCAGTGCTGTGCTGCCCAGCTCCTTCCTCTCCTTTCCTCCCCACACAGGCCTCTCTCTCTGACTGAGATTCCACCAGGTACAGCTGCCCATGGTGGCCACTGTACATGCGGGATCTGGGCCGTGCCCAGCAGGAAGCAGGGGCCCTGGCTGGTGCCGTGGTGTGGGTGGAGACCAGCGTGGTAGGAAGAATGGAGACTCCACCTGGGCCTAGCAAGAAGCAGCCCACGCAGCACATGGACAGACGCCAGCAGAGCCAGAGTGCCTGAGGAAGTGGCCAGAGGCACTACTAGCCCCTACCCTCTCCCGACCCCACAAAGCCCACTCGCCAACTCCAGAGATGAGCAGAATGGTGGAGAGTTCCAAGCTGCGTCTGCCTCCAGTGGGACCCAGTCTACCTAGCTGGCTCAGGCATGAGAGACTTCCTGCCCAGGCCTGGATGGCCAGGGCTCCATCTATAGCTGAAGGGCTGTCAGACACCCTCCGCATAGGAGGAGCACTGCTTAGTTCTTGTCCCCAGAACAGAGGCAACGTGCTGCCCAGCCGGTGGGCAGCTCCTGCCCACTTAATTAACACCCCATGCCCTGTAGGTCTTCCTCAGTGTGTGAGAGACAGCTGTCCTCACCCTCCGTGGGAGGGATTCAAGAGCAATTCCATAAAACCAGCAGGCCGTGACTCCTCAAGAGCAAAGCCGCAGTGAAATGTTACTGCCGCGTACACAGTGGCAGTGGACAGCCAGCTGCCAGAGCAGATGTTTCAGCCGGACGGGGATGACTGCTCACCAGGCAGAGGCGGCACCACGGCTGCTCTGTGCTGCCCTGTCCAGGAAATTAGACTCTGTTATCTGAAAGTCACCTGCTGCTGGGCTTTCACTTCTCCACGTGGTGTCCTGGGCTTGGCTGACATCAGTGGGAGCTTGGGGGCCACTCTGATGGGTCTCTGGAGGCCACTCCTGGCCGTGCCCTGCCCACAGGCAATGAGCAGGCTAAGCTGTGCAGATTCACTAGTCTGGAAGTGAGGAATCCTGACTGAGTCTCCTCCAGGACCCAGGTTTTCAGGACCTCAGAAACCAGACCAGGACCAGGGCTTTTGGCGTCCACTAAGTGGAGGTCCACTGGGAACCCTTCCTCACCTGAACTCCTGGGAAGGGAGAGCCCAGCTGCACCGGAAGAACTTCCTAGCACTCCGGCAGGAAGCAGGCTCTGGCCCAGTCAGGACGAGGAGATTGCAGACCCTGTGGGTACTGTGCTGTGACTTCCCAGTAACAGGAAAGGGACTGAGCAGAGTGTGCACAGGCTGGACCCAGCTGCGTCCTCACTCTTGGGCTCTGCCCTCTAGATGGGCTGCTTCTCCACAAGGCCAGGGTCTGGCAAGGCAGAGAGACAGAGAGACATGGGACTCCCAGGATCAGACCCAGCTCCCATGGGGCTCAGTTTCCCCTGACACTACTGTGGGGTTTCTGAGAAGACACTGACCCTTCCAGGACAGGGCTGTGCCTCACAGCCATGGCCAGGCAGGAGGACCTGGCACAGAGGGCCGGACACTGGGCATTCACAGCCTGGCACTGCCTGGTGCCTGGATGCTGTGGGCCTGGTTGGCACTAATTTATTGCATATTGTTTGGGGAGAGTCAGTTTAATTAAAATCTAAATGAAGCTCCCAGGAGGCCCCTCCCATGGCCTGGCGCAATGAGGAGGGGCAGGTACCTCACCGCGCAAGCAGCTTTCATGTTTTTGTCATCCCGAAGCCCCGAGATAATAAAATTTATTCATAGAATTCACACTCCAGTGGTGTAAATAAATGCAAGGCTGAGGTACAGATTGTCACTCAGAAGCCCCAGCCGGCCCAGTAGCGAAGCAGAGACCAAGCACCACTTGTACAAATCAGAGGACTCAGAAGCGCTGAGGGGCAGAGCCACCATGGCCCTGATTCCAGTGACTTCAAGTAACTGTCTGCAGGGATGTTGGTCTCAGCTTGTTTGGGGGAGGGGATGCCATGACCCCAGAAGTATAATGGCTCCTCCTTGCATGCCAGCCTATGCCAGGGCTGGAGGAAGCCCAGGGACACCCTGCTGTGTGCCCCAGTACCATGGAGCTGCCTGGACCACACGGAGCTCTCTGCTCCCCACAGCTGGCAGCAGAGCCACGTCACCCAGGGCAATGGGTGCTGGCTGTGGCCCCAAACCCACTTCCGGTCTGACCACTTGCCTAGAGCTGGCCAGTGACACCTAGGGCCAGAGTATGGCCTCAATTCCCCCTGAGGTGGCTGGCAAGGCTGTAGGAGGGACAGCTGGCTTGACCTCTGGACAGGAGCCCCAGCACCTGCAGGTGGACACAGGAACATTGGCAGGACGCTGCCAGGGTATCCAGCATAGAGCCTGGCAGCGGGCACAGCCCTTCTCCCACCTCCAGCCACATGGTCCTCCAGGGCCAGCTTACCACTCAGGCTCTTCCCTGCTGTGCCCAGAAGTCAGGATCATGTGGCCTCATCTCACACAGGCAGGAGGCTCTTGGCACGATGAGCAGCGGGAGCCTAGCAGTGGTCACTTTGTTCCTGGGACCTCATGCCCAGCCACCAGCTGCCCATAGCAGCCAGGAAGGTGCCCACAGCATGGGCTGCAGAAACATGTGGCAAGCAGAGGCCAACAGGCTGGACAGGCGAGAGATGGGGTGGGGCTGCAGGGCAGACTGGGCCCCCCACTGCTCCCTGTGGGCCATGGCTGAGGCTTTACTGCTGGGGAGCAGATCTGAGCTTGGAGAATCACCTCGCAACGGAAGCCATGTCTGCTTCTCCAGGGAACTGGACAAGAGGCTGCTTCTGGGCATCCCCACATCACCCTCAAGGAGGTGCCCTTCAAATAGTCTGTCTTTAGGCCTCTCTGGAGTTATGGCCAATAACTGAAACTGTACCACGCATGTCAAAACCAATGACCCTCTCACAGAAAGAAGTGTATCTCCACAGGGAAAGCCAGCAATCTTTCTCCTGCATTGCCATCAGGAATGCCGTGGCCGTGGGCAACCTGGACAGGCATGTCACAGGGCATCGATGCCAGGGCACAGCAATGAAGCTTGAGCAGTGGCTCCTTCTGAACCTGAGTCCAGCTCCTGGAAGGATAGGGGCTGTGTGCCCAGCCCATCTGACACTGCTGGCATAGGAGGGTCAACTTGGGCTGGGTGGCAGCCACACAGAGGCTGAGGTGGCGATGTCGTTACTAGCTGATTTACGTTTACAACTCGCCAGGTGCTCCGCTCCCGCCTCAAGTACATGCGCCAATTTTTTATGCAAGATTGAACAACTTAACGGCCTGAACAAGTCGGATGACAAGACTTTAATTGCTATTTTTCTCCCTCCATCCCTCAAGAGAGCTATATACAGACATTTAGAGAAGTATTTCATAAAATAGGAAGAAAAGCAATTCAGGAAGTTCCATGTAAATCTGCCTCTGAGCTCTATGTGACAGCAGTGCCCTGGGCAGGAGAAGCTCAGAGTGTGGGCCACTCTTATTCCAGTGGTCAGAGTCTGCTGGGCAGACTGCTAGCATAGCAGTGTCAGGCAGGGCTGAGGAGGTGGCCCCAGCTCAGGTCTAATGAGAGGAGGACTACTCAGAGGTCCCCATGTGGCTTATCTCGAGTCACAAGGCCTGGCAGTGCCCATGTGCACTGGGGAACCAGACCAATACCATCAACACTTGACTGTGGGACTGAGTTTGCCAGGTGCCTCTGTCTGGGAGATGCATAAATTCCTGTGGGGCTGAGGAGGGGGTGACAATGACAGTGATTTGTTGGTGAAGGCCTTCAGCCCCCAGGGGGTGCAGTGAATGACTCCTAGAAAGGCAGGACACTCGTCCAGGGGCCAGGTGGAAACCAGGCTTCTCTCTGGAATTTGCCTCCCTCAAAATTGCAGGAGCTGCCTGGGCTGTCTGTTGTTCATTCACTTTGTGCTCAAAGGACTCTGAAGGTCAGAATTTCCCTTTTAAGAAATTGCTCAGGGCAATGCATTCCGCCTCCCAACACCAACTCGGCTTCTTAGCACCTCCCTCTCAGGGCAAGGAGAACCTGGGCAGCACGCACTGACCTTTATCCTCATGGGCAGGGGACAAGCACCACACACCCATCTTCTTCCTAATGCTGCGAGCAGAGGGAGGGACCAGTGGAGAGAGACTAGGGCCCCGGAGGGGGTGACGGGAAGAAACCTGGGGCCAGTGGGAGCCACTGGAACACCCTAAAACCACCTTTGTACAAAGGGGGACACCGAGTCTGGAGAGGACCAGGGACAGAGACTGCATCTGAGCCCAGACCTGAAAGCCCTTCATCTACCTAGCCTGGAAGTCTGTGAGTGTCCTATAGCGTGCACTTGCCCTGTGTCCAGCTGCTGCACGAGCAGAACATGAGTAGACAGTATGCACTGCAAGGAGCCCAGCCAAGCTCTCTCTCTCTCTCTCTCTCTCTCTCACACACACACACACACACACACAAACATATACGCACACACACACGCACATGCAGATCTCACACACACATACACACATGGACATGCTAATACATGCAGACATACATGTATGCAACCATGGACACAGTATACACCCTCACACATGTGCATGCTTTTGTACACACACACACACACACACACACGCATACACATGCGCGTGCGCTCGCTGGCCCGCGCCTATACACCCCAGGCAGCCCATAACAGTCTTAAAGTCCAGAGTGTGAGAAGCTGGAGGGCCAATGCCTGAGACTGGGGGAGGGACTCCTCACAGGCCACAGCAGAAGCCAGGACAGCCTAGCCCCACGGCCACCGTCACTCCTCTGGGCTGATTCCTGGACTCAGACCCCAGTGAGGGGAGGGGAGGGATTCTGCTGCAGATGAAAGGCCAGGGAGAGGACTCTGGCTGGGCTCAGCAAAGGAAATGCAAGAACCAAATCACTGCCCAGGGCTGGAGAACTTTCTGCGCTAATTAAATCGCGGGGCTCCTGGGCCTGCTGTCAGAGATGGTTCCGGGTGGAGGAAGCAGCTGCTGCCCTTGGAAGGGGAGGACGGCTGCTCCCTTTGATGCGGCCCAGGCGGCAGGCGCTCATCCTGTCTAATTAGGGCCGGTCTGTGCCTCCTGTCCTGAGGCACAAATCCATATTCACGAACTGGGTGGAGCCAAGCAGGGGGTTTGGAGCCCCACTGCCCCTCCTGCTCCCGGGCACCAGCCGACTGTCATGTCTTTCCTCTCCTCCACTCCACTCTGTGAAGGCCAGGCTGCTCCTGGGTGAGAGGGACAGAGAGAGTGGAGCTCTGGAGATGCTACAGGTGTTGTACAGCCAGAAGGGCAAGTGGTTGCACACGTATTCTAGAGTCACTGGTCACAGTGGGCATGACATGGAGGGACACTGGTGCATAAGAGCAGAGCGGCCCTCTCTGAGGTCAGCATGCCAAACCTTTGACCCAGGACTCAGGGCAGCCATCAGCCACTCCCTGATGCCCAGAATCCTGCAAACTAGGACCACAGAAGAGACAGGAGAGGGTGAGAGAAGTCAGCGATGGTGCTCAGACCTAGGCCCAATGGCGGGCCACCACAGGTTTCCCTCCCCATGGCAACTGAGAAGAAGGGGCACTAGGGCTGCAGAGCCAGTGTCCCCAGGCCCTGGTGCCAACCACCACCAGCCAGTGACTCCCAAGACTCACAGAGGTGGTGCTGTGCAGGACAGCGTGGTAGGCCAGCTCCCTACAGGCCCAACACCATAGCCAGGTTGTGGCACACAGGTGGTGCCCTCGTCCTGGAGCCATCCATTGAATCTCAGAAACCAGTGGTCCCACTCAGAGGTCTGCCAGCAGACACCAGTGCTGCTTGGCTCCAGGCAGGGGCTCAGTGCAGCAGAGTCGAGGAGAGATTGTTCTGTTTAACTTCTACTTTACAGGCCATTATATTTCTGAGGAACCCAGTTTCAAATTTCTGTTCAGGATCTGCAGTGCACTTCGGTGGGTCATAAGGTCTTGTTTTCTTTTATCTGAGAATGTCTTTACTTTCCTTGTCCAGGACTGTTTTGTGATGTGTAGGAGTTTTCCAGGGGGTTACAGCCAGGCCTCCCCGCAAACCACGCACCTGTCACTCAGACTGGGCTCAGGTGGCCTTCAGGCTGCGCATTACCAGCTTCCTGGACTCTCTCCTCTCCTCTGCCCTAGCTCACCGCGATCACCTTGGGACCCTGGCACACACTTTCCTCCTCCATCGGCGCTTCCTCCTGTTGCCTGGCATCAATGCCTCTTCAAGTTCACTGGCTCCTTGTGTTGTTTTCTGCTCCCAATGTTTGGACTGTCCAGTGAGGTTTTAAGCTTGGATTACTATCTTCCATCTAGTGATTTTTTTCTGGCTTTCTACTGTCCTGCCACTGTTTTATTCATTATGAGCACATTTTCCTTTATATTATCAGGCATATTCCTAACAGCCACTTTAACTTCCTAGGTCCTCACTCATCTGGGCCTCGATCCTCTGGGTCAAAGACTCTCAACTTCCATCTTGTTGACAGGCAGTCAGCCAGGGTTTGAGACCTGGGAGACCTGTTTCCTTGAAACCCCAGTCTCCACTGGTTCTGAGTCGAGACTGGGTGTTGGGATCCACCTGCCTGTGGGAGAGTTTGTGCTTAGGCTTTCGGATCTGTTCCTGTCCTGATTGCTGCTCCTTACTCCCGCCTCTCTGTGCTGAGTTTACTTTAGACTCTGCCTCATCTTCACCCTGAGAAGACCACGCACGTCCTGCTCCGGGGTGTATCCAGGACCTCATGCTGCCGGGCAGGCCACTCTCAGTTCCAGGATCTGAGCCATCTCCGGTGCCTGCAGAAGCTGTTGTAGGATTCCCGGTCCAGTGTTGACCATTGCCATGTCAGGAAGTCAGTCTGGTAGGGGTTTACTTGGCTATTGCAAGAATCCACGCTGAAGGCTCATTTTTAGTTCTTGTTGATGGGGGTCCAGAGTAGCCTTTATTCTGGGGTTAGTACACCTTCCACCAAAGTCGCCACCCTCCCAGATTCCTGGCTGGACCCTTTGGTGTTGTTGGGGAGGGGTCTCTGGGGTCAAGGTCACAAAGCCAGGTCTGATCTGAAGAGAATGCCTCGTGGGGAAAGGAAACCCCTCACCTTCATCACTTGAGAACACAGAGAGAAGGCAACCTTGCAGGATCTGACACATGACCCTGGACTTCCAGCTCTGGAACTGTGAGCAGAAAAAGCCCACCAAGCCCTCCCTGACAGCTGACCTGGAGGCTGAAGGTGCTATCTCCTGCTGCTCAGCCTGTCCCCTCCCAGCTTTGCTCCATCCAGCAGTGGCTTGGCCTATAGTCCCCTTGCTGTCCAACACCTTATGGAGCCACACTCGAGGGCCCCAGGTGAACATCTGGACCTGCCCCAAAATGTGGGCCTCCTCCTGCTCCAGCCACCCCAGCTCCCTGCCCAAGTGTGTCTCCTAACTCAACGTAACTGCCGTGACCCTGCAAGGCCTCCTTCCTGGACCACATCCCCAAAATTGCTTCCAAAAGAAAAACCAGGCCAGCCTCTTCTGTCCCCTCTTGCAGCCATCGCAGCCGGACCACGCTGTCAGTGTGGAGAGTGACATCACAGAGCTTCTGTTGATGAAACTGGCTTGAGGGCACATGTTCACCCACATGTGGGGGTCAGAACAACCATCGCGGACAGATGTGTGCCCCAGTGGAGCTGGTGTTAATGTGTCACACACACGTGCTCACACGCACATGCAGACCAAGAGTGGCAACTTATTTGCATAGGACAGAACACAGCTCTAGCCAGAACTTGACCCAGTAGGATTTCCTGCAGCAGACCCGCCTAGGCCCAGCTCTGGTGACCTCTGTTTCATTCCTGTGTCTCAGACCCCTTTCTGCTGATTCTGACTTTGACGCGTGAAAACCCTGCGCATGTGATCAGAAGACAGTGTGAATGGTTACAGTTTTACACATTTTCATTCCCACCAACTAAGCCCTCAAAACACTCCCCTCAGTGGAGTGGCGGTGGCTCTCAGGTGCTCAGTGTAAGGACTTCGGCTCCATGCTCTGGTTACCTTGACTAAGTCAAAACATTTCTCAGGCTGGGGATCTAGCTCAGTGGTTCTGGCACCTGCATTGTAAACACAGGGCCCCAGGTTCGATCCCCAGTAACCACATACAACAATGCCAGGCACGATCACTCACACGCATCAAAAATCAATACCACATACCACAGTGCCTGGCATGGTGGCTCATACCTATAATCCCATCACTTGGGAGGCAGACACAGGAGAACTGCTGTGATTTTGAGGCTGAGCTCAGGACCAGCTTGAACTACAAAGTGAGACCCTGTCTCAAAAAAATTTAAAAAAAAATAAAGTTTGCCTTTCTGTTGGGTGGTGCTCACTGGCAGCAGTTACCATAGTCTCAATCCTAGGTGGTAAAACTGGCCATAGAAGACTCCAGAAAGTGGCATGAGCAATATGTACTCGAAGCTACGAGTATATTTTGAGTGGAAATAATGGCAATGTGTCTTTTACTGCAATTTTAAAAATTTAAAAGTCATTGTATATATTGACAATTGCTTCTACTTTTTGAAGGCAAGGTAACTGGCTCTGGACTCTTTTTTTCAGAGGTAAGGACTGAACCCAGGACCCTTGCACTGAGCTACTTCCCTATCCCTTTACTTTTATTTTGAGACAGGGTCTCACTGAGTCGTAAAGTTACATAGGCAGGGCTTGAACTTGTAACCCTCCAATGTTGGCCCATGGAGAGCTGGGATTTACAGGTATGCACCACCACAGCCAGCCCTCCGGCTCCATTCACCCAGGATTGTAGTGCCTGTTCTGTTGCGCATAGCAGCAGTTGGTTCCCATTCATTGCTCATTCACAAGCATTGTGTGACTGCAGCTGCGTCGAGCACCTGCCTGTGGCCGCTGATTTCAGCTCCAGGACAGAACCCCCAAGTCCTCCCATGATGGGTAACGGTGTGTCTGTCTGTTGTACCGACGTATCCAAACCCAAAGGTGGAGGCCGGGCTGCAGTGTGCTCGGTCCTTCGGCTTTGATCAAAGCCTCCAGGAAGCCCGCAGGCTCCCACCCCAGCTCCTTACAGGCTGGCCTTTCCCCTCTCCTGCTCGGCCCCACATTGCAGAGATTGTCACAGAACGGTCCAAATGTGCCTTCCTGCTGGAAGGAGGAGTCGCCAGCTGGCATTTTATCTTCCAGGCGTCTAGAGAGCATTTGGAGATCCCAGTCAGTGAAATGCCAGTTCAAATATTTGCCTATTTTTCTACCTACTTGCCTCCCTCCCCTACTTTTTGAAAAATTAATGTGTTCTCTCTTTTCTAATGTGGAGTCTTTGTTATACTTGTCTCACAAGCATCACCTCTCAGCCCTCTTCTGCTGTCCTAACAGCAGCTCTAATGGGAAGTTCTGATGGGCAAGTGGTCCAGGGTCCAATTTTCAGCCCTGTGGATAGTGCCAGGGTGTCCTGTTTGAACGAGTTTTCCTTTGAACCATCCCCACACTGAGATGACTGAATTACGATTCTGAGTTGCATCGCACTTTCTCTCCTTTGTTTCAGCAGTGAGTTGACAGGCAGGCCCTTTATTTCCCTGTAAATCATTGATAAGAGTATTAGATGATACAAGACTGATGTCAGCCCCTGTGGGCTGCCGCAGACCTCCCCGCAGGGTGACACCGGCCCATTAGCCGGCTCCCTTTGTCTATAATTATATACAACAAGCAGAATTCACTTAACAGATCGTCTGGGATGTATTTCCCAGTTCATCCTAAGAATAACACGGCAGGCTTTGCAAATGCCTGCTAACATCACAGCAATCACAGCCCCTGTCTGCCAGGCTAAGGACCGTGACAGGAAGAGACAATGCAGTTAGTCTCACATGACCAGCTTCGCAAAGCTGTGCTGTTGGAGCGTGAGGCTGGGGCCACCAGTGCTTTTCTCTGGGATGCCACGTGTACTACTGAAGGCTGATATTTTAAGAAATCGGCAGGGGCCCTTCAAATCAAGCACACCCCCCCTACTGTGTAGAAGTAGGTTGCCTAGCAACCGCTTCTTGGAAGTGAGGTCCCTGGCCCAGAGTCTAGTCCTGAGCCCCGGGCTAAGAGCTGCCTGTGTGGGGAGGTGGAGATTGAGGTCCTGACCCACTGGCTGAGGAGGTGTGGCTTCCCAGAGGTGTGGGGCTTGGCTGGGCTCCAGGCTGGGAGACATAAGTCCAGGAAAGAAAGGTGCTTGGCTTAGGGCAAGGCCTGGAGATGAAGACAGGAGAATGGTTAATGGCCTTGCTGGATACTCTGCCCTAGGGCCTGACTCCATGCAGCTGTGGGAAGTCCCTGGACACCCCGAGCCAAGAGGGCCTTGCTGGGGTGGTGGCCCCCAAGCTGACCCTGCATGTAAAGGAATTGCCAGTGAGGCCTGGGAGAGGCCAGGGCTGGAAGGTCCACATGGATAGGACCATGGGCAGCTCCAGGGCCAGCAGGTGGAGGAAAGGAGGGTCAGATGAACCAGTTCTTCTCAGCCCAGCCCACTCTGCCTCAGAGCTAGGTGCAGAGGCTAAATGTGACTACAAATCAAAGGATAGTCATCAACACAGACAGAAATGCTGGCCAGGCTAAAGGCCAGCTGTACCCCCTCACTCATCCTGGGCCCTGAGCAACACAGCCCCTGTTGCTCTCGCCCTGTGTCCTGCCCAGCCCCTTCATCAGCACAGCCTCCCACAGCCACCAAGGCCACCTGGCATCTCACCGGCCCTTTCGGGGCTTCTGTCCCAGCCCACCTTCCGGTCTTGCTGGCCCACAGGACACCTGGTCAGTGGCCTCTAACCCTGACCCCCACTGCCTCAGCATTTGTTCCTATACCCTGCCTGACCCCTGTATTTGGGGCCCCTACGGTGGTGGTTCTCAGGTGCTCAGCAGGTACCTACATAAGGCAGACCAGATACATGGCCGCCTCTGTTCTGGGGTGCACTCAACAACTGAGGCTCTTGGGCCGGCCCAAGCCCCGCCCAGCCCTCCTCATTCTGCACCCCCCATGGGGAATGGAACCCAAAGCCTTCACAATGAGACACATCTCAGCCGCTTTTCATTTCTTAGCTTGAGACAGGGTCTCATTAAGTTCCTAAGGTGCTCAGACTTTCAATCCTTTTCCTCAGCCCCTCAGAGTGCTGGGGTTATCAGCGTCCCCACTGTACCTGGCTTCTTGCAGCCCCCAAAAGTTTCAGATTCTGATCTCTGCTTGAGGCCTCCCCTGGTGGAGGGGATGGAGGGATGTGACCGAGACAGCCTGGGGCTCTCGAGGTCCTATGTGTATCCCAGGTCCAAGGAGGAGGCAGGATGCCAGGGGAGCCGAGGGGCGAGAGGCTATGAGACAGCAGAAATGGTCACTTTGAAGATAGGGAGGGGACCCCCAGGAAGCGCAGCTGAGGGGTGAAGGGCAGCGCCTCCCTGAGCTCCGGAGGGGACTGGTCTTTTGGACATAAATCAGGGGCGCAAGGGGCTGTATTGAGGTCCTGCCCATCCTCACATGAGGTTTCTCAGGTGCAAACTGGAGCAAGTTGTCACCACACAAAGAGCACCCCAGGACCCAGGTCTGGCACCCGGCTTCCTTCCACCCCATCCTGTTCAGGCACGTCAGAGTCCCAGCACCTGGAGTAGCAGTAGTGCCCCTGCCTGAGGACAGCAGAGGAACCCACCCTGCCCCTGGGGACATCAGCACCCGGAGCCCTCCCTCCCCAGGTGCTGCCCAGGAAGAGCTGTCCTTGTCCCCACCCTGCATCCCAGAGGACGGGGCAGCCACCTGCAGCTTCCCCAGGCGGCTGCTAGCACATGGCCTTAATTGAAGGCAGCAAAACAAACATTTGTTTTGGTGATCCACCCGAGTTAGATGCGCAGCAGTATTTTAATTAGCCTGTGACTGATGAATCTCAATAAAGCAGCTGTTCTGCCACCCAGCAGGTAGATAAATAACAATATCAGGCAGTGCTCACGGCTCAGAGCACGTGGCCAGGCCTGGGGGCCCTGGGTGACCAGCGCAGCTAGAAACAGGGCCAGGAGGGCTGGCGAGGCCCAGCCTGGGGACACACCCTGGCGGCCCAGACCCCACAGGAGGTAGGCAGGCCCCAAGGAGGGTGCCCGGGACCGTCCTCAGGAAGACCACAGGCCTTGCCTCTGGCCAATGTGCTCTTGGAGGGCAGGGCCCCCTGCATCCCTAGTGACGTGCCCTCAAAGTAATGCCCATGCAATGCAAGCATCATCGCACATGTGTGAAGGGGCCACAGCCCAGAAATGCCCAGGACACTCAGGAAGGGGTACAGAGATGGCTCCTGGGCCACAGTGGGCAACAGTTCTACAGGGTCAGCATGAGCTGAGGCACCCACTCTGCCCTGGGCTGCCCCCTGGGGTGTGGCTGAGGGCAACATGGTGCAGGAGTACCTGCCCGCATGGTACCTAGCTGAAGGCAGTGCTGCAGCAGAGACCATGGAGCTGGTGACCTCTCCAGTGACAGCCTGGCCTGGGGTGTACAGTGAGCCTGCCCTGAACCGCTCACTGAGGCCAGGCCAGCCCCACTGAGGACACACCAGGCCCTGCCCACCCAGCAGAGCACATTTGTGCTGACTGAGTTATGCTCAGCAAGGAGTGACTTGTGTCTGGCCCAGAGAAGCCTTCGGTCTTGCTTGGATCCAGCCGAAGAACACTGAGAGGCCTCTGGAACAGATTTTCCTCCTTGATGAAAGAAAGAACTGCAGAAGAAGAAGCCACCCCAATTCCTTATTCCTGCCTGATATAGATGGTTTTGTGAGAGAATGTGATGCTGGAACTGTGGCGACTATTTTGTGACCACAGGGATAATGAATCAGAGAACAAATGGCCAATGTCGGAGCATGAACGAAGGAGAGGAGAGGATCCTAGCTCCTTGTTTTCATCATTATCTTTCCCCAGTGCTGCTGCCACCCAACTCCAGACATTTTTTTCATGAGTATATTAGTGACTTAGGGCTTCCATTATAAGAAAGAGAAGGAAGAGAAACAAACAAATAAAAGACTACCACAAATTTGATAAACAACAGAAATGTGTTCTCAGGCAGGTCTTGGGTTCTGGAATCCAAAATGAGTCTCACAGGTGAGACTGACATGTTGATGACCAAGTGGCCTCCAGAGGCTCAAAGAGATTCTCTTCCTGTCTGCTGGGCCTTGGCTGGTGGCCTCATCACCTCAGCCTCTGCCTCCCAGTCCTGTCCCTTCTCTTTGGCCCCACAATCCAGTCATTCCCAAAGCCCCACCTATGGGTGCTGAGG
>PVIR01027672.1:0-22677 GCA_004026965.1 Petromus typicus | reverse complement strand
AGCCAGGTGCTGCCCTGCATGGCTTGAGTTATGCCTTGTGCTCTCCCCAGGACATACAGTTAACAGAAACTGTGCTCTGTGTCTGATCACTTTGCCTCACCAGAGGCATTGTGGGTAAGCACCCAAAGTCATCCACATGCATTGATTCACTGAGTTCTCACCATAGCCCTGTGAAGTAGGTATCTCATGAAGCACCCCCAACTCAATTTAAAGCTTAAAGATTGGTGAGGTACTTTTCCCAAAGTCACAGAGCCGATAAGTGGAAGAGCTGGAAACCAACCTCAAAGATCCCAGCATGGCATCTGAGCTCTTCACTTCCATCCTGAGCTGTCCCGATGATGGAGATGACATGGCCACATCCTAATAGAAGAGGGACTCGGTTTATTTTGACTTAGATGGAATAAAGTCGCAGGACCTGTCTAGCATCCTACATTTCTAAAATTAAGTTTCTGCCCTCCACACATATCATGGGGGAGCCTAGCATGCTCAATGCTGAGATTAGTCACATTTGGGGCCTCCTGAGATACTTAGGCAATTTAAAACATCTGACCAATAGTTAATTTAACTAAAGTGTCTTAGTACAGAGCTGATTGGTTTAAAATAACCACTAAATCTTGGCTTCCTTTAGCTGTGTTGGCTAATAAGTGCTCAAGTGTGGGGTTGCAGGTCCCCTGTCAGCTTTTGTGGGGAGGACAGAGAAAACTCTGGAGGAACTCGGGATCCTGCAGTGCTGTGGCAGGGTTGGAAGCAAGCCTGCTTCTCCTCCATGCTGTGGCAATGGTGTCTGGTAAACAGATCATCCTGTCTTATCCTAGGCACATCCCCTAAACAGAGCCCAGACCACAGCTTTCCTACAGCAAGAGGGAATATAATTCCCACAAGCAGGAATGAGGACAAGAAGTGAAATGAGAAAGGGAACCTGGACAAAGGGCAGTGTACCATGTTCTTATGAAATGTAGTCCATCCAAATGACAATGGGAAATATGTCTCCATCAGCCCCACCTGCACATTGGTCAAGGCCTTTAGTCTAATTGTCCCAGAGTTCACATTGCCTGCATTGAGTGGAGAAGGAGCAACAGCATGGGCCCAAAGTGACCCTGACAGATCCTATCAGTACAAAACCCATCAGAATCCACCTAGAAATGTCACCATAGCATGACTAAATTCAGATGAGGGGAGTAGATTTTGAAGATGTACCGAAAGGGTTCCTGGGAGAGAGTTGAGCTCCTGCTGGGGGTGGTGAACTGGAATAACTGCCTTGTTTGATTCTGAGCCCCCAGTTCTTACTAATATGCTGGGCAGGGGAACAGGAAGCTTCCTTCAACCTCCACGTATACCTTGAGTTCTGGCCTCTGCATACTGTGGGGAAATAGCCCCAAAGATTCATTTGTGATCCTCCCACATACCACATCTGGGATTGAGAGACAAGTTATGCTGAGGTGTGCTTCCCAGCTAGAGCCCACAGTCTGCATAACCTAAAACATAAGGCCACCAGAAAAAAGCATATAGATGTCTATATGGTTGTATAAAGTACTTCTATGTATTTTCCTAACTTTCCTTATAGTCACAGGAAAAGGAATTAGAGTGTCTTTTTTATAGACAGCAGCGAGTTCATCCCCATGATCAAGGCTCCAGATCCATGAAATGGTAAAGCTGGAAGGACAATCTTGTTCATCTGATTCCAACTCTGGATCTTTCTATATAGAGACTCATTTGAGATTATTCCACTAAGTATTTAATCCAGTGGCAGATTATAGGATCCTGGGAGCAGGGACAGTTTGTTTAGCTCCCAGAGGAAGTGTTTTACTGCTACTAGTCAAATGAGTTTCTGCTCAGACCCTGTGAGTTCCTCCTACCAGGAATAGATCCTTGCCTCTCTGATGGGCAAGTTTTAGCAGGAGATCAATAAATATGTGCTGAATATATGCAGAGATAAATGAAGCACCGTGTTCTCCTCTTTTAAAACAATCTCTCCACTTTATAGAAAACTTTTAAATACGATGCATAGAGCTTTTCCCCTAAATTAACCAAGAATACAGATTCGACACCCCCTGTTCCCAGGTTCTTTAGCATTTCCTGCAAACAGGGTTTTCTCCTGGGAAACCACAATATAATCATCAGCGTTAGGAAATGAACTTGTTGCATGACGACAGGCATCATCTACTCTTCAGATGTCAAGCATATCCAGAAATTTCCAGAAAATAACCTTTATAGAAAAAAGAACTGGTCAAGGATCCCAAATTGTGCTCAGCTGTCAGATCTCTCCACTCCTCCGTAATGTGCAGTGGTTTTTCTGTTTTTCCCTGACTTTCCAGGTCTCGGTGCCTCTCACGGTGGCAGGTCATGTCTTGTGCAGAACGCCCCTCAGTGGGAGTTCCTCTGACACCTGCTTCAGATCAGGCTCATGTTAGGCATCCCTGACAGCACAGTCATGGTGGCATGCTGGGTTCTCCCTAGCACACCCCATCAGAAGTAGTGGTTCCTTGGTTCACAGACTTGATTCTTCCCATGATTCTGGTTATGAACTGAGTTGGACAAGAACTGAATCAAGTTCAATGGTTAGAGTCAATGCCGGCTTTATGGTTCTTGTCCAGTGTGGTTTGTGACCAGAATCATGGGAAGAATTGAGGTGATGAACAGAGGCACCATTGTAGATGGAATTTTAAAATGTCCCATTTCTGATGTGGCCCCTTTGAGTTGTGTGCTTACAGTGGTGTTGGCCATCTTCTCTGGGACAAAGTGATTCTTTTCTTCACTGTAACTATCTCATTCCTCCTCAAACTTAAAATTTATTCACTTATGTATTTATATCAATTTGGATATAGGTTGTCCTATTTTTTTCCCACACTTGGTTAAAATCTGTTACTGTTGCTATTTATTTTGTGCTCAAATTGTTTCAGACTTGGCCAGCGGGAGCCTTGTCACTGTGGATCCTTTGTCACTGTTATTCACCAAGCATCTCCAACTTTGGAACACCAAGCCCCTGTCCTGCTTGTCCAGTTCCAACCCCAACACCCATGCATCTCTCTAAGGAGCTTGGCATGTGTTTAGACACACAGATTTGGGCACGAAATGTGACCATTATTTTGGAGTGTCACCACTCAATCCCTTTCAGGGGCCCAAGCTAGGACCCACATGTGCACAGAAGCATGTACACACACACACACACACACACACACACACACACACACACACACACACACACACCGCTTTATGCCTGTGTTTATCCTTCATGTATAATTCAGTCAATCCCCCTGTGTACAACCAGTCTAGTTCCCTATGGTTACTTCTTCCCATTTCCCATGATGTCTCCTTCTAGCCACCTGGACTCTGACATCCTGTGCTGCTGGGACATTGGCCCTCCCCACACAGGCACCTTCCTTCACACTGCTTGGGCTCCAGCGCTGTTCTGGGCCCCTTTTCCTAACCTTGTACCCCACCATTGCAGGATGCTTACCTTCTTGCTCTTTAACACCAAAAGGAGGCTCACAGCTTCTGCAGAGTGTGAGAACCACTTCCACACACTCTAGCCCAGTTTCACAAGGGTGCAAGACAGACAGCGGGCCAGTGGGACAGTAAAAACAGCTACTTGCCAACAAAGAGAATTGTTGGATTGTGGTAGACATCAGAGTAATTTTGGAGAAGGAGGAAGTCTTGGATTGACCATAAGGTGGGCTCATAGATAAATGGTGGGCTTCTTAATAATGTCTTATAATCTAAATTTTATTAGAAGGTGAGGTATTGATAATACATACAAAAGATGACAAATGACAAGTAGTGTGAGGATATGGAGATCAAGGCTTATTCAGTGCACACATGAAATTTGTGATAAAATCTTAGGCCAGACTTGACAGCTTGCATAGCCATTTTACAAATGAGGAAACTGAGACCAGAAAGCATTGATTTGTTCAGATGTAAGCTCAGGTTTTCTGACCCTAAAAAGGAATTTCAAAACCAGGGTCTTTTATTCCTTAAATTTCTCCTACCACACTCTTGTTTAGACAATATTCCTCCCTCTACTACGTTATTTTTTGTAAGTAAACTTTTTTATTTATACAACATATACATAAAGTACATGCATTCTTAATGTTTAGTGCACCAGATTTTCACAAAGGCAACACATTTATGTAGCCACCACCTAGGTCAAGAAACGAAACAATACTAGACCCCAAAAACCCTTGTACCTAAATCCCAGACCCTGCCTGCCTCTTCTCAAAGGAGCAGACTAACTTTACTCACCATTATCTAGCTTGGCTTTTTTGAAATTTGTGTAAGTAAAATGATGATGTATATATATATATTTACATGCACATTCAGTTTCTTACTCTCAAAACATGCATAAGATAGATATTGTTGCAAGTACAGGTAGTGCATTCTCACTGCTTCAGAGTTTCCCCTGGTGTGACTACACCATAATTTACCTGCTCAGCCTCTCACATGTCTCTGGAGTGCTTCCAACTTTTGTTGACTGCAGAGAGTAGTGTTGTGTATGTTCTTGCACAGGTTTTCTTTTTGGCTTATCTTCATTCAGCATCCTGGCTAAATTAGACATTAATTCCAACATGAATAGCATTTCTTTTGGGGATAAAGTTAAGTGTGGAACTGCTGGGTAGTGGGGTACGATTGCAGTCTGATTTAGCACCCATTGCCAGTTCTCCAAAGTCACATCAATTTGTAGTATATGAGAATTCTGCTTTTTCTATGTTCTCACAGCTCTTGGTATTTTCAGTCTTGAATTTTAGCCACTCGTGAATATTTTGTAGCACTTCATAGTAAATTTAATGTGTATTTTTTTGGTATGACTAATGATACTTTTAGTGACAATTTGGAAATTCTTTTTGGCTGAAATAACTGTTGATTATTTTTTCCCTTTTGGGAGTGGAGTAGGGATCATTCCTCCTTTAATCAATGCTTCCTTCTGTATTCTTAAATTTGTCCTCTATATTGCCAATATCCTTTTCTCCTTCACCACTTGTTTTATGGATATTCTGGTAAAAGGCATTTTTATGACAATCAGCAGATTCTTAGCTGGCTAACTGGCACTCATGGGTATAAACTAGTTCTTGAGTCATGGAAAACATCTTAGATATAGCAACTGGTGTGTGGCCCTGCTGAGAGTCACAGCACACAAACAAATAACAGTGTATCAGTGGCAATAACATGTCAGAGGAGGAATGGGAGATCAGGGTAGAAATATCCCAAGAACCTTCCTGGGGGCAAATAACAATATATATATTTTTTCATTGTTATGTTTGTCTTGTCCTGCCATTAAAATAGTGTCTTAACTCCTTATCATAACCTATAATAGGTTATGATAACTTGTCATGTAAAATATCTGGCTTTCTTTTTCAAGATTGCTTTGAATTATTAAATAAATTATTAGATTATTATTAATTCTTAAATAAATTATCAAATAAGTTTGAATTACTTCCAGTAAAGAAAACAGACATCAAAAATAGTAACAATGCACAAAATGGTACACACTGCTGGCGTGCAGTTATCCTGTTGTCTCACTTGATCCAAATAACAATCTGTGATAACATCTTTCTCATAATTCAATCTGTGGAATGAGTGCATCTCTCTGTGTGTTAGTGCTTTGATTGCTCACAGTGTTTAATACCTTTCTGTATAAAAGTTTATACATTTTACTTCATTTATTTCCAAGTATTTGATATTTTATTTATATCAAATGGAATTAATGTTATAGATTTTTTTAACCATGTGTTGTATGATTAGAGAAACATCATTCCATATTTTTATGTGTTTTTATGTGTGAGTTTATTAATCACATTGGTCAAATCTTTATGATTTTTTGGTCTTCTTTTTCTAGCAGTTACTGATGGAAGTATGTTAAAGTCTCTCACTTTAAAGTTTATGTGTCTATATTTTTAATTATATCTTTTAAAGAGCATAATATTTTTCAATTCAGCTGATTTTTTTGGGCTTGAAAATAGATTATCAAATAATATAAATACCATTCTGATCTATCATTTTACTATTCTCTTTGTCTTATGTTTTTCTCTGCGGATGTCTTCATTTAGATTGTTCAACTTTTGCTTTCTTATCTCAACCCTATAGTACATTCTTTTATTTTTTCAAAAAATTTTTAATAAATTGAGTTTATTTTAGGAATACATTATGATGACATTCTTAGTTGAGAATTTGTACCTGTACAGGTGTATCTTGATTCTTACTTTTCCCCCACTTCCCTGCCCTCCCTTCAATCCCCCACCACTTTGTATTTTCATTTGGTAGTTACCCTGAAGATTAAATATGCATTTTGGTTTGTTACATTCTAACACAGATTAGAATTTTTATGTTTTTAAGACAGTGATTGGACTGTAGGATGCTCCAGTCCCAATGACTCCCCCTCACATTTCTGTTATTATTGTCCATTGATATTTAGTTTATTCTGAAGTGATGTAATTCACATTGCTCTAGAGGCTCAATTTAAACATACGTATTTACAGTTTACATCATTCTTTCATTTCTTTTTCCATTTGAAGTTCTTTTTTTAGGGAAAGCCCTAGAATTTCTCTAGATGAGGATATCTTGAGAAAAGTTTGCGTATTTTGTTTGCTTGCAAACGTCTTTGTCTTGTTTTTATGTTCAAAAAACCTATTTCACTGTATAAATAACTACAGGCTTGTAGATTTTTTTCTCTGGCACTTTAAAGATATCATCTGCCTTTACTTCTTTGGGTTCTTTAGAAGGTTTCATGCACTTTCATTTTCTTGGGGCTGTTTTCTGTATGAGTGGAGAAACCAGCTGTTTGTCTTAGTGCTGCAGTTTGGAAGGAAAATTGTCTATTTTTTCTTTTTCCCTTTATGTGCTTTTGATTTTCTCTTCACTATTTTTCAGTGATTTTTTTTAACCTAGATATGTTTAAATGTGTAGTTTTAAAAAAATTATGCTTCTTGGTTTCTTTTTTCTCTTTAATTTAGCTTTTATATTTTAATGTGTCTCAGTAGTTTATTTTAATTATTCTTGGCCATTTTATCTTTAAATATTGTTTCTGCCCAGTCTCTCTTTTTTTCTTCTCAAAATTCGAACCATAAATGTGTTAAGTTTTTAGCATTTTTCATATATTTTCTTTTCTGTACTTTCTTATTCTTTTTACTATTGGTTCTTTATTCCATTGTCTGCCTCTAGGTAGATCTATTCTCTAGTTTCCAAGACTTCTATACCTCTGTGTTTAACATGTACTTTGAATCTCTATTGATTTCATAATTTCAATTATTACATTTTTGGTTTCAGAATTTTATTTCACATTTTAAAAGATTCAGTTTAAATCATGAAATGTTCAGGCTTAATCCATTTTCTTGGATATAACTATAGCTATTTTCAAGTCAGTGTCAGATCATTTCTATGTGTATCATCTACATGTATATTTCTATCACCTGCTTTTTATTGGTTCTGTTTCTTCACAGAAATACTTGCTCAGTTTTACTTGGTGCTAAATACTATGTAATACGGTAAAGGCTCTGAACATTCACTGTGTTCTCTGGCAGGCAATGAGTTGAGGTCACTGCAGTCCAACATCGATGCAGTTGAGACATGTCTGAAGCTTCTGTAGGGCTCTGTTTATTGCTGGTGTGTAGGTCCTAACCAAGAGCCTGAGTTTTTTCCAGGAACTTTCCACTCCCATGCTTGGAGTAGGGCTGACCTCCAACTTTGTTCCACAATGAGACTTGTAAAAGCTTTGCTTTTCTTCTCAGCCTCCTTCCGCTGAAAGACCTAGTCTATTACTTCTCACATCTTAATTAATAAATGCCTTTTGTTGGTGTCTTGTGTTATTGTGTCAGAATAACTGATGCTGGATAATAATTTTTCCATTTCAAGTTTATTTTAATGATATATAAAATTTTACATATGTATGAGATACCATGTGATGTTTTAAAACATGCATACATGTGTAATATTCAAAGCAGAGTAAATATGTCTCCTCAAACATTTACCATTTCTTTCTGATGAATATGTTAAAAATCTTTTCTTTGCAGCACATTGTCATTATTTATAGTTGCTATATACTGCAGTATTACACTAGAACTTTCACTTCTAACTGTGACTTAATAGTGCTCCTTGATCAACATCTCTCCATTTCACATTCCCCTACTGAATAATTTATAATGAATAGGAATGTCCTGCCTGCCCTTGGAGGTTTTAAGTTCAAGAATTGAAGCAGCAGCACATATCAAGGGCCTTCTCGCTGTGTCCTCCCACAGAAGAAGGCCGAGGATCAGGAAGGGGAGACAAGCCCGAGGGTGGAACCCTCATAGCGTAACACTCTCTGAAGTCCCTACTTCTTAATATTGTCAGAATGTCAATTAAATTTCACCATGAATTTTGCAAACCATAGCTGACCTCAAATATCAGGGCTGAGTATTTGGCTCACTCCTGATCTTAGCTCTCAAGTGTTGGCTTGGAAATATTTGTTTGCTCCTTTCCACCTTGTGAATTTGCTTTAGGTAGCTGTTTCTACCTTTCAACAGCTTTTCTCTGCTCAGCTTCTTACCTCTTGCTCCACAACAATAACCAGAAAATGCCCATAGGTAAAGGCAGTGTGTGGGAAACTGGATTCACTTGGTGAACTTCCCCATTTTATAGAATATGGTTCCCAGTCATTTTACTAGCCTTCCAGTGCTTTGAGACAGAAATTTTGTATTCTGTTTGACTTCTCTAGTTGTTCCTAGTTGTGTTGGCCCACTGCAGGCTACTCCGTCCTAGCCACAGGTAAACGCATCCCTTCAACCTGCAGAGTCCTAAGCACCACGGAAATGTACTGAGTAGACTTGCTCAGTGACCTCCCATCTCAGTCCTCTGAATTGAGGCACATTGTTCTCCGATTCTAATGCTGCAGATTTCATTTACACAATACAGATTTTCTATATCTTTTGACTTAAAACCTTCACTTTCTATTTAAACACATTATTTTTCCATGATAGTTGTAGGTCTGGGGATGAAAATTACCTCATAATGCCAACTCTGTGTTCTTATTTGTAAAATGAGGATATTAATACTTATCTCTTAGAGCTACTATGTAGATTAAGCAAGTTAATGAAGGCAAAGTATTTGAAAACACTTAGAATTTAAAACAATGTTAGTCACTGGTCTGGCTCTTCAGCTCTTTTCCCAGTTAGAATGTTCTCATTTCTCTGCTAATCAATTCAATATCAAATGTTTCTTGTTCTTTAAGATTTATTTAGTTATTTTATTGAAAAACTCCATCTACCACTGCTGGTGCCAACTCCACATCCCATAGCAATTAAGACAGAAACTCTAGGGGGGCCACATGCTTGGCCAGATTGGAAGTTCTCTAGATGGATACTAAGGCTGAGGAACCACGCTTTCTCCTGAAGGTAAGAATAATTGAAGTGAGGCAAGACTTCACTCATATCTTCAAGGCTTTTTCCAGGTAAAAAAGTATTGATGAAGATTGGCAGTTTCAGAATTATAGAGAGATGTAACAGCCTGTGCAGAGAATGGAGCTGCGAAAGGTCCCACGTGATGGAGTGTCTTAAGTTCAAAATGGCTCTGCTATAGAGACATGAAGAACTGAGGCAGGAGACGAGTATCTTGAATCTGTGCTTAAGAATTTTCAATCTGAAGGTTTCAGGTAGTGGGCCAGTTTTGAGTTGTGAGTTGCAAAGATCCCTGTGGGGAGAAAATGAGAAGATAATTTGAACTAGACCTGATGAGACAGGAGACAAATTAGGAAGCTTCTCCGAGTTCTGCACATAAGATAAGCAGGGCCTAGAGCAAGGCCATGAGACGTGGAGGAGACGTCACCAAGCCAGTGTTCACACTCACCTTGATCTAAGCAGAGCTGCCCTTGGCTCCTTTTCACCCCGCTGTGGCACAGCCTCCTTGTCCCTGTGAGCATCACGCTTCTTTCCTGTGCTTCTCAACCCGGGCACCTCTTAGTCCTCACTCAGAACTCCAGGCAACCTTTGCTCTGCCCTTTCCCACTTCTCTCATCCCTTCCCTAATGCCATCTTCATGTCCCCCTGCAGTCTTTCCACTTCCTTTATTCTTCTCTTCCTGCAGATTAGTGTTAGTTTTCTCCTTGCACAGGTACTCATGGCTTCTCTATCTACCTAGTGTTACACCTTTAATGATCAGACTTAAGCTACAACACCAGACATAGACCCTACTGCAATTTCTTCCCTTTTTTTGACATTCAGAAAGAAAAAAAATGGCTTCTGTTGTCCTGTGACTATGACTCTGTGCTTTAAGACCTTTCATTGATGATCCTGGGCTATCTGAACCCCACTCCCATTCTTTTCTAGTTCTTTAGGGTGCATGCCTATCACTATAATTTCTCTGACTTCCCACTTTAATTCCTCCCTTCTATATTATAGCATGTTGTCCTGGAAAATGTGTAGAATTTAAATTCCCATTTCATGTATTTCCTTGGAAAACTGCGTGTCTGTCAGTTCACCATCCTTGATGATGAAATAAAGATAGCAGGTTTTGCCTTGCAGTTGTTTTAGAAAATAGTGATGTATTTTTTTCCCAAAACACTCAATGACAGCCTGATTATCTCCTTGATCATACAGATACCAGGACCCTATTCATCTTCCCATTGTACCTTTCTTCTCCCTTTCCATCCTTTCACTCCTTCCTATAACCTCAGTAAGAGTTACTGGAAGATCACCAAGGCTTTGGCTTTGTCCTTGATCTTAACCTAGTAGCAGACCTTGAATAAATTATATCTCTTGTAACTTAAGTTTCTTCATTTATAGAACCAATTATTGCATTAGATAACCCCTAAAATCCTGTGCTCATAAAATAAACTTCAATGTATAATGAGTCTTAACTACCTCTCTCCCTTACAGGGTCTTTTCAGCTGTCGAAAACAGTGACAATTTTTTCTCCTTTACCCTCATTCCATTGCCTTGTTGGAACATGTCTCTTCTGTTATATTTTCTCTCTTCACACTAAAAATATTTATCCATGAGGATTTATGTCAGAATGGCTAAGGGCAGGATAGTAAAATTATTTCTGCATGGTGATAGAGTTTTAGCTCTGTGTGAGAAAAAAATGTTACCCTCAAGGGAAAAAGCTGTCCGTTGTGGAGTTTGTGTCCTCTCTAGCCCCACCCTGCAGGTGCCTGATGACGAGGCCAAGCTAAGATCATGATACAACAAATGACAATTTCCTTCCTCCCTCCCTCTTTATCTTCCTTCCATCCTTCTTTCTTTTATTCCTTCCTCTTTCTTTCCTTCCTTCCTCCTTTTTTTCAGGTTAAGCTCATAAGTGAAACAAAAACATTTAACCAAAGTTTACTTTAATCTACTGATTCAACTCATTGCTTTTATTTGTTCATGCAGTTTTTCCTTTATTTGAGCATCTATTATGCAGGAAGCATTATGCTGAGCATTAAGATGTTAGCCATAAAACATGTAATTCTTGCTTTCCAGGAATTCACTAATTTATTCATTTAACAAACATTGTGGGTTTGTTATACTGGTTCTCTGGAAGTAATCAATGTGGAATGTGAAATGTTAATTAGAAACTAAAACTTGTGAAAAGAAAAGGGATGAAAGCAGTACTGGGTAGAAGAGGTTGAACCATGATTCAGGCCCTACTGAACCTTTGAAACTCAGAGCAGAGCTCTGCAGTGAGAATCACTCATCAGAGTCACCCCATCGTGACCCCACGTGAGGTCTTCGTATGCTTATGGATTAGTGTTCTAGGGTTTCTGTTACCAATCACCAAAAACTGGGTGACTCAAAACACTGGGGATATGTTTTCTCACATTCTGGAAGAAATTGAGGGTCAGTAGATGGTGCTTCCTCCAGAGATTAAGAGGAGAACCTTCCCCGGCCTGTTCCACTCCTTGGCGGCTGCAGGCATTCCTTGATCTGCGGCAGCTTCATGTCAGTCATATGATTTTGTTTTCTGTGTTTACATGTCAAGTCTTCTACCTTTCACATTGGTAGTTTTGATTTGTTTCTTACCCTTATTTTTAGGGCAGTTTTAAGTTTACAGTAATCTGACAGGAAAGTATAAAGATACCCCATGTCTCCTGCCCCTCACATTGTCTCCCATTATCAGCATCCCCAGACAGAGTGGAACCTGTGTTATAAGTAAGAATCTGAAAGAGCAACGATGGTGGAGTAGAGGTTGGCAGTGAGTCACAGCTTCTCTGAAACTTGGACTTGAAACAGCTGGAAGACAGCTACTTAGTAAGAAGAAACAGAAGAAGAGAAATGGGAATCCATCAACAGTTGACAGGAAAGCTAAAAGTGATAGAAATTCCAAGAGAACACAGAGAAATGAGGGAAGCAATTTTAAATGCTGGTTCTTACTACTTGGGTTGTCAGGGGAACCTGAGCCACAAGGTGAACCCAGGGAGGGCTGAGAGCCCCACTCATACCCCATAGGTGGGTGACTCCAGTCTCAGGAAATCTACAGTTCACAGAAGCTACCGATATGGTGTAGGTTTTACTCTGAGAGTGACTCTGAGCGTATAGCAGGTATCTTTGCAAAAGAAATCCATTTCTGCTACCATTTTAGGAGGAACACAATCAGGAGCCATTTGATGGGATTTGTTAGACTTTCCTACTTCAGGAATCAGAAGTCACAGAACAGTCACATTTCATTGTTTCTAGGGTCATTTTACTACAGGAACCTAGTGGCAAACAGCCTCAGGAGATGATCATGTGGAGAAAGGGGCAGTCATAGACTCCCTGACAAGTTAAGTCAGCAGCAGACTCAGGTTGTAGAGGACTCAATATTCTGGCTCACTGTGATATGAAGCTGTGCTTGTCATGTCTCTGTTCTGAGAATCCTGGCTCTGAGTGATGGGACTGAGCCCTACGATGACTTGCTTCTTTTGCTGCCACTTCCAATGCGGAACTCAGTTTTCTTTTTCCCCACTGGCTCATGTGTCAGTGATACACCTTTGAATGCTTGCCATGCTCCTGGGTTTACACACAGAGACAGGTACCTGAAGCAAGTGAAGCACTTCACAAACCCACAGGTCACACTGCCAGCCAAAAACAGATATGACTCAACAAGTACAGAAGGGGACAAACAATAAAAGCTCCTTGTGTGAACACAGCCCTTAGGCAGATGGCCTACCATGGACTGACCCCACCCAGCAGGAAAGGCTGGGCAGGACTCAACATTCACACAGAAAGAAGTGGGTGTGGAACACGAGAGGCAGAAGCTGTGACTCACCATTCCTCCCCCATCTCTGCTGGATTCAATACTCTTCATAATGTCAGAGCTAGAGGTCAGAAGCTGCCAGTACTGGCTATTAGAGAGTTTTCCAGTGACATTAATACAAGTTAAATCTCTGGACTTTATCTGGGATCTAGATCAGGTGATCAGTTTGAACACTCCATTAGAAACACCTGAAAATTATCTTAGCTGACATTGGACCCACCCTTCTAGTGGAAGGGTCTGTTACTGAACTTCGACCCAACTCATGTACATAAAAGGGGTTGATGACATCACAGGTGAGCTGTGAGTAAAACAAGAAGAGGATAAACCTGAGGCAGTTGCTGCTCAGATAAGATGGTACAAGACTCTGCGAAGCCATTCAGCAATCTGCATCGGAACCAAGGAATGCTTTGTCAACTGTGTTGGGACAAAGAGTGACAAAATTTGGCCTTTCATTTACATAGTTTATTCAAGCATGATCATATCTATTCACTTCAAACATTCATATTGACCCACCTCATGGGAGAGTCCAGCAGATAAGATTGTCCCTTCAGCTGTGTGCATAGTATTGATGCTGTGTCCAAATAAGAAGCTAGCTGGGTTAGCTTGCAGCATCTTTGCTAGTTCAAATGGCAAACCAACAGAGAAACTAGTAAGTAGGAAGAGTCCACAAGACTCTGTCTCTTAAAAGAAGTTATCTCTGCACATGTGTCAGCCCTTCAGAAAGAAACAGATACAGGCTGGATTGTAAGTGTCACCTAATCTATGCCCTTGATGGTTTTGACTTCCATGTTGTTGCTATAGCAGCCATTTTGCACGTGACAGTGGTGGTCTCTGGTTCTCCCCACCCCCTGAAGCTGTTGAACCACATTGTCAGTGAGCCTAATTCTGGCCCAGGATCTGTCCCTCTGGTGAGATAGGTTGAAGGCCATTGCTCTTGGTGGTTGCTTCTCTCCTGAGTGGCTGTGCCCACAGTTTGTTATTTCTAGGAAGAGGATGCCTTTCTCTCTGAGTCCATACTCCACAAAACTCCTTTTCAGACATCCTGGGTCCGAATGTTTTTCATGTGATTTCTGTCTTCCTAGGCTAATAGAGTTTAACATAGATAGGTAGAGAGTTTAACATAGATGGATAGTTACTGCATTTATCCTCTCAGATTCCTTTTTCTATGAAGTTAGAGATAGGTCACTGTGTTGAATCTTCACGCACCTCATCTGAGCTCTTCACAGTGTCTTTAACAGCTGGTGTGACTTTGACAGGCTTGCTGTACTCCTCTCTTGGAGAATCCTAAAAAAAATAAAAATAAAAACACAATGGGAAATATCCAGTGACAGAAATACTAGAAAAGTGTATCTCATGTATGGAAGTAACAAGAGTCTATGGAGTTACTGCATTAGAAGAATAGTTTAGATTTTCATTGAAGACAACAAAATAAATTTTGAGCATGCTACAAAATATTTATTCTGACAATATCTCTTTTTTTGTGAATGACCTAAGCAGATTATATGTAGTTGATAAAGAGAATAATTGCCTGTGGGATTTAAAAAAATGATGCACTAGTTGAAGCCAGAGTGACTATGACAGCTTTATGGTCACTGGAAACAGATATTTCTTTTTCTTATTCCAAAAGGTGTAGTCTATGGGGTGGCCATAAAGTCCATAAGTAAAGTTTGACATTAATTATATCAACAAGCCATTGTTAAAATATTTTCCTGGCTTCCTGACTTGGTGGCCACCTTATATAATTTTTGCTGTGCTCAGAAAAACATTGAAGTTCATTCCTATTGGTTTAAAAATACGCATCCCTTCTGTCCCCAGGGAGTGTCCTTTGCTGCTCTGAGGAATGACTTTTGTCTAATCTTTCTTTACCAGTAAGAAAAAGAAGCCTATTTACACACTTTACTGTGTTATCTACTTTCTGAAGCATCCCTGGACATCATGGTCTATTCACTGCAGTATGATTCTGTGTGATAGTGACTCCATCTTTCTCAGAATACTGCTCAAACCCTTGCTCCTTCCCCTCCCTGTGTTCCTTCATGTGAATGTTCCTTGTCTACTATAGAGAAAACACAGAGTAGTTTCCTCATCTTCTCAATTGCAGAGAAAGAAGATTGCTTACTTTTAGGCTTATGCAATGTACCTACCCAGTTCAGGACCACAAGACATCAGTGGATTATTAAAATGACTCTGAATATTTTAGAAGAGTTGCATTTGGATGCCAGTTGAAGGAGATGGGATGACTCTCAGATGTGTAGAGATAAGCTGAGTTTTTCTAGGGAACCAGACAGAGAGAAAAAGACAAGTGTAAGATGGGGAGTATCACAAAATTGAATATTTCTGTTGAGACAATCTTCACAAATGAGGAGAACAGTAGGGAGAGAAAGTTATGGATTTTCAAAAGAGGAAACTGCATGCTTTGGTATACTAGAAAAAATTTCAAGCTTTCATCTTCAGTTCTCTTGTAATATACTGATTTCTTTTAGAATTCTGGGGAGAGGTATGGTGAAATGGATGGATCCCTGACTTCACATTCCCTTTTTCCTCTCTCTTTCATTGAAACAGAATATAGTCTATATTGGGTCATAGTAAGTATCAAAAGTGTTTGCTCTTAATGAGATTACACAGTACACTGGCGATCCTTTCTATAGCCAGACCAGTGAGATGAACACTTTTCCATGCTGTTTGAAAAGATAATGTTTATTTCATGCTCAATGGCTTAAGAAAAAAAAAACTATTTGTTTTTCCTCAATGAACTAGTTTTCCCTTAAAGATAGATGAACCTACATTGATACTTAAGTAATCACCCAAAGCCCATGATTTACATTACCTCACTCTTGCTCTTCCACATTCTATGGATTTGAACAAACATACAAAGGCATTCCTCTGTCTTTTCCTTCTCAGGACACTTGACTTTGGTTGTAAGGCCCACTATAAATTCAAAATATCTCATCATAAGATTCTTAAATTAAGGACATCTATAATGATGCTTTTTCCAAATAAGGTCACATGTACAGATTTTGGGAGTAGAATATGGCCCTTTCTTTTTGGGACCACCTTAAATCTCTTTTACCCTATTCACTCAGTCATATGTAGATTGCCCCAGGAAGAATGAAATCTTCAGTGACACTAGTTTCTGTAACCAAGACTGATCTTTAAAAAGCTCAGTGATAGATTGTCAGCAGACCATACCACCACAGCTGGGTGGTAAGTTCTTCATGATGGTATCTGGTCTATTTACTAATAGTTAGTTAGTTAGTTAGTTAGTTATTTACTATGGTCTCTGCATAGAATCAAGATCCATACTAGGAAGCAGCACATGGATACCAAGTCCAGACATAATCCCTGTTCTTACTATTCTTGCAGTGTAGTAAAGGGAAATCAATATTAATCAAGTAATCCATATCTAAAGGTAAAATCCCTCTGGTGGTGTGTGCTACCAAGAAGAGGCACATATTAGAATATGAGAATATATAGAAGGAAGGGCTGATGGCACTTAGTCCATGTGGAGAACATTAATAAGGAAAGAGAACAGCAGAAAATGCTGAAGCTGGATCATCATGCATTCAAGAAATTGAAAGAAAGCCAATAATTCTAGAGATGGAGCCAGAAGGAGCAGGCATAGTGCAAGATTGGGAGGTAAATAGACATTAGTCCTGATGACGGCATGTAGGATATGTGAAAGGGTTGACCTTAGAATAACAGAAACTCACGAAAGAGTTGTAAGAATGGGAGTATAATGAATCCAGTGAGGGAGTAAGTAGACTAAACTACATTAGAGAAGAGATGCTTATCAAATATGGAAGCACTATGGAGTTCGGACTTGGAAGTAAGAGAAACACATAAAGGCCAGGGAGGAGCTTTGTCATCGCAATGAAAAATGATCCAGAAGCTGGAAGGAGATGTTTCCACATGTGAACTAAAAAGAAGCTGTGTAGGGCTTCCCAGAGAGAGGTTCAGCATTTTCCTACCTCCCTTCCCTCTGCTGAATGCAAACCAGGACATCTCCATGTTCACCCACATTCTCTGCCTTTGAAGTACTCACAGTGTAAACCCATCACTACCGTGACTTATGCCTGATTGGTCCTGTCACCATTCCAACTCACTGCTTGGCCCCTCCCTACATTCACTGAAGACTTTGGCTCATGGCCCAGTTTTTCTACTGCGTGGCATGCTGTCCTTCTGGGTGACTTCTACATTTATGGGTGTCCCTAATTCCATTTCACCACAGCTACTCAACCCACAGAATCATCTTGTCTTTGTCAGCCCCAAACTGTACCGTGTCTGATGTTAAACATTATTTTCTTCTCTTGACTTATAATCTTCTCTCCTTCCAGCTTGCTCACGTTATTCCCTCAAATTTCTGTTCTGAATCGTTTTGTTCTTTTAATCAACCCACTCCTGACATCACTTTCTTTTCAGCTTCTATGACATTGTGCGTCTTCTGTAAGCACGTGACCTTATTTGTTGTGTTTTCATCTTCAGGTTCCCCAGCACTCTTGATTCTCCTCTGACTCTTTTTTCCCTTAGGCAAAGCCGAAGAGAAGGTTGGTCCTAGCCACACTTTCTGCTCTGATTCTCCCATGCTCTTGCACACAGCTGAAGGAAGTCATCTGGGGTGTAAACTAGTGTCACCACAAATATATGGCATTCAAACTGAACCCGGCTCTCGAATTCCCTGACTGCCCTTTGGAGAAGCACAATGGGGGACACCATAAAAGATGGTAGAAGTAATCTGTGCAGGAATAAGGGTGTCCAGAAGAGTGGGAGAGAGGATGAAAGAAACAAGAGCCCAGAAGAAGGGTATAAATGAGAAGTGAAGACGCAGAGACCTTCAGTAGAGAACACTTATTTGAACATTTGAAAGAAAGGTGAAGGAGAGAACAAGGCCAGTAGGCAAGGTTGGTGAACAGTTGGGGTGTTTTAATTGTAGTACAGTAGAAATGTTATGTTTATAAAATAATAAGAAAAGGCTAAGAAAAAGGGAGAAGTTGAACTTGATGAAAGGAAAATGTGGCAACTAAATGCCCAATGAAAAGAAGCAACATTGCAGCAAGTAACGCAATTCAGTTCAGAAGAATATTTTGTATATACAGAAAAAGGAAATACTGAATTATTATATTATATGGTCATAACTGTAAACAATGTATCTAGGAGCATAAATTACAGAAAAAACTCCTTATGTTTTCTGAAGCAATATTTAGGCTATTTTCTTTTAGAAATATATCATTTTCTTCATCCTTATTAAAATACTTAATAACAAATGCCTTTTGGGAAGGATTTTTGAATGAATCAGAAGGTCAAACCATAGAATAGGCCTCTCTATCTCATGTCCCCAAAATTTAAACTGATTCTTCAGTCATTCACTAGATTTGTTTCTTGATTTTCTGCCCCATCAGTTGAATCAATGCACTTTTCTTTGGTATAATTATATGCTCTGATTCTATTTCCTGTTTATGGAGTCAGTGTGATTTATAATTATATGCTCTAAATCTATTTCCTGTTTATGGAGTCAGAGTAACCTTTATTTGCATCCTTAATATTTTTCTTGATACCTTTAAAAATCTAGTTCCTTTTTCTGCTTTATTTTCCTGGTATTGAGAATTGAACTCAAAGACCTTGTATCTTGTCAGGCAGATGCTGCTGAACTATATGCCCAGCCATTTAGTTCCTAGTTCCTTCTTTTTCATACACACAATTTAATAGTTATGTCAGTGAATCTGTTTATCATAATTTCTCAGCTTTCATTCATTCTGGAATTCTCTTAATTTCACTCTCATTTTCATGATAGTTTAATTGACTACAGCATTCTCAGTTCACAGTTTTACTTTGTTTTTTTTCAAGATAATATTCCATTCCCAGTGTTTACCTGGGTAAAATCATTTCCATACCATTCCACTGAAGATGTTGTTTTAATTTTTTTTTTTGCTTTTGTGTTCTATAGTTTTACTGTATTAAGTCTTGTTATGAGTGTATTCTTCAATGTGTTCATACTGACTACTCAGTGTCTTCTCTCTAGCTGATGACTCATATTTTTGTGTATTCTGGAAAATTCTCTTTAATATTGCTTCTTTTCCATTTTCTCCATTCTGTCATTCTGAAATCCATAGTAGATGTAATTTGGCACTCTTAGTCTATTTCATCTATCTGTTAGCCTTGTTTTTATATTTTCAATTTCTTTATGAACTTCCTTCCCTTTAATTTGCTGGGCACTCTCTCCCAATAATTACTTCTTGCTTTAACAGCCTCTCATATACTAACTCACTTTAATCTCAGGCCTGTCTTATTTTAAAGAGCTTATATTTTTACCAGAAAAACTTTTTTGTGTCATACTTTCTAGTCTTTAATTGTGTTTTTTTTCGGCTAGTGACTTGTTTCTTTGGTAATTTTAGATTCTGAGTTCATCTTCAGGTTTATCTGTGGCTTTATTTACGGGAGCCTGGATTATACCTACATTTATGTAAATTTGAAAAGAATAGCATGTGCTCTTAAGGAAATTTATGGTTTCCTTTTGATAAAGATATTAGCTGGAACTAAATTATTTTGGATTAATTTTCCCCAAATTAACTTAAATTCCCCAAATTATACTTAAACACTAAATCTTTATGAGACTTCTAGTTATGAAGTCTCACGAGGACTACTTTTCTCTACCAGAACTCTAAGAAAAATAAGTGTTTTCATTATTCCCTTTACCCATCAGCCACCATCTCTTCCTTTGAACTTTCCTCTTCCAGGCTGCTGCTTTCTCCAGCAACCATATAGATGGTTATTTGAACAGCAGAGAAATGTAGAAAGACCCAGGTTCTAGTGCAAGTTCTGCCTATGATAAGCTTTATGATCTCAGATAGCTCATGTAACAGTTCTTATCTTTAATTTCTAATAAGAAAAATGAGAAATTTGTGCCCACAGTCTTTCCTAGTACAACTGGTTTATGACTTACTATCAAACATTTTGCCTATCAGACAGTCTTTAACGTTCAGTCACTAGTGTGGCAGCTTGTATTTTTCCTCCAGCTTAGTCTTCTCTCTTCTGTCCCTCATGGTGCCAATTACTTCTCTTCTTCCCATCCCCACCTTCTGCCCTGGGTTGTTTCCTATTATAACACATAAGCTACCTGAGGGTGGAGCAATGTCTGTCTAGAACTTGCAGATTAATACATGATTATAACCATTATATTAATAATTACCTCTTTATTTTTATCCTGATCCTTTGAGCTCAAGCTAATCCTGCCCTACCCGCCAAAGCTGACAAGTAAATAATCGCTTGAACTTTCCTAATTGAGAGATTCATGTTTTCCAAGTGTCCCACACTCACTGAGAGACTTTGTCAATATGCTTCTAGGTTACTGAGGGATTGACAGGGGCACAAATAAAGGAGGAGGCTCTCGTATACTCTCTTAGGCATTCAGTGATTTCCCTTTCCTCTCTGCTTATGCTAGGAAGCAGTGAATGGCTTGGAAGGAATACTTAGCTAGGATTTGGTTGGCCCTAGAACTGATTTGCATGGAAAAACCTTGGCATCCTTGGGCAAGTCACTTCATCTCTCAAAGTCTCATTGCCTTCATTTGTTATAAGAAGGGATTAGAACAGATAATTGGCAGACATGGATCATGGAATCAAGCAAATATCCATGCACATCTGGGCTCATTTTCTTTAGCATCTGCTTACCTGGCATCATTAACTTTTCTGAGGCTCCTTCTCTTAACTCTGTGGATAAGGTCAGCTCTCAGGCTGTAGATTTCAGTCTTGGCTCTCTGCTCAATCTCTTGTGCTGCTTGGCTCAATCTCTTCCACCCTTTTTCACTGTTTCCTTTCCACCTGTCACTGTGCCCAAGGCATCTCTCATTATTCGATTTTTCTGCACTTCTCTGCCCTCATGCTACCCTGAGTTACAGGTTCAAGTCTAAACTTACACAAGGCCCAGCAGGGTGCTGTCTCTGCCCATACATTAAAGGTCAGCTCCATGAAGCCTGCACCCACCAGTGCTCTCTCTGCCCTCACTTCTCCTCACTCCTTACTTATGCCCCATGTGACAAGGGACACACACCTGTTGATCAAACTTCACCTTTTCAGGTCTTTTCACCCTCCGTCATGTTTATTCCTCTCAGTGCATTGAATTTTGCAACATATTGGAAAATATTGCCCTTTACAGTTTGTGCTTTGTATATTCAACTTTTTTAAAAAATTGAAATCTTGGTACATTACATATACACATCATTATTGCACTCAACAGTGAGAATTTCTACCAGTATATGATACAACTTAATTCTCATTTCCTTTCCATAGACCTAGCCACCCTACCACCCTCCTATATACATAAAATTTGTTTCTTTTCTTTTTTGTTATAATTTCATTATTTTCCCCTCTTCACCCTATTTCACTTTTCTATTTCACAATATATAACATACAATTCTAGAACTCATTTACATCTTTATTTTCTCATACCAGAGAAAAGATGAGATATTTACCTATCTGTGAACTATTTATTTCACTTATAAGGATATCCTCAAGGTATGTCCATTTAAGTATAAATGATTCAAACTTATCATTTTTTATGGCAGAGTAATACTCCATTCTGTAGAAGAACCACAGCTTTTTTATCCAGTCTCTAGTTGATGGACACTTGGGTTGTTTCCAAGATGTAACAATCACAAACTAAGCTGCTATAAACATGGGTGCACATATGTCACTGTGACATGAGTCCCTTAATTTTTGTGTGTATATACCTAGCAGAGCGATGGTTGGGTCCAATGGGACCTCCAATCCTAGCTTTTTGAGGAATCTCTAAACTGATCTCCACAGGGGTTGTACGAGTCTATATTCCCACCAACAATGGAGAAAGGTTCCTTCTCATCAGCCTCACCAACATTTGTTGCTGGCTAATTCTGAAATGGCAGCCATTCTTTGTGGAGCAAAATGAAATCTCATTGTTGTTTTCATCTGCATCTCTCAAATGACTAATGATGTTGAGCATTTCTTCATATACTTCTTAGCTGCTCTTATTTCTTCCTCTGAAAAGTATCTGTTCATTTTAGATGCCCATTTTTGAATTGAGTCTTTAAATTTAGGTGGACTGATTTTCTTTTAATTGAAATCTTTATTGGTACATTACATATATACATCATGATTGCATTCAACAATGAGAATTTGTACCAGTATATGACACAACTTAATTCTCATTTTTTCTCATAACCCTGCCTGCCCTCCCACCGCCACCCCCTATATACATAAACTTTGTTTCCATCCTTTTTGTTATAATCTCATTATTTTCCCCCCTTCACTCCATTATGCTTTGAGTGTTTTCTATTTCACAATATATAACATACATTCTAAAACTCATTTATAGCTTTGTTTTCTCATACCAGAGAAAAGATACGATATTTACACATCTGTGACCTATTTATTTCACTTATAAATATGTCCTCAAGGTACGGGTGGACTGATTTTTTAAAGCTCTTTATATATTCTAGATAGTAACCCCTTGTCTGAGGAACAGCTGGTAAAGATT
>PVIR01027671.1:0-22667 GCA_004026965.1 Petromus typicus | reverse complement strand
TTGCTCTTTTTTCTCTTCTCTATTGGCTTTCTTTTTGTCAGAAATTCTTCGCAGTTAAATCTTGGAGACTCTATTTGTCTGTCGTACTATCTTTAAAAAAATTCTCATCTCTATGCATTTAATTTTTTAAATTTTTGAGATATATTTTCTTTCCTAAATAACTTTCTTTATTTTTCAATATAGATCTGTTTTGATTTTTGAAGAGCATATTCTCTTGCATTTTCTCTTTTGTTTAATTGGGTGCAATTGTTGTTCTACCTCCGAAGAAGTTGATTAGCTATTTGACATTTTTTTTTCTTTCCTGCACATTATCTCTGTTTTCTACAATATCAGTTTTCTCTTTGGGTTTCTATTAGTTTTTTATCATGTTAGAGTTCTTCCTCATGCATAGGTCCTGTAAATTAAACTTAAGATAGGGACTCACCTTCCTACTCCGTAGTAATCCAGCCATAGCGTCTCCCGTTCACTCAGGGAAGAAGCATGCAGGCGTCTATCATGAAGATGAGAACTGATGCAAGAAAGCGGAATCAAGAGTACGCGGGACACTGGCTTTCCGTTTACAGACCGTCAATATTTTCCTACTTTTCAAGTCGTGGCTGATCTCTCACTGTGCCCTGCGGTGGCGTGCAGCCCAGTACCTCTGTGCATTTCCACTTAGCCACCCGACTCTGTGCTTGCATCCGCTGCATACTTTTTCTTTTGCTTTGCTCAGATAAATTATTACCACTCATTTCCTCACTTTCTTTCATTGATGTTCTGTTTTTTATGTATTTATTATTTTTTTTTCGTCCTCCGAGAGTTTTTTTTTTAATTGAAATCTTTATTGGCACAATACATATACACATCATGACTGAATTCAACAATGAGAATTTGTACCAGCATATGACACAATCTAATTTTTATTTTTTCCCATAGCCCTACCCACCCTACCACCCAGTCCCTATATATATAAACTTTGTTTCCTTTCTTTTTTGTTATAATCTCATTATTTTTCTCCCTTCACCCCATTTCTCTTTGAGTATTTTCTATTTCACAACATATAACACATTCTAGAACTCATTTACATCATTATTTTCTCATACCAGAGAAAAGATACGATATTTACACATCTGTGACCTATTTAATTTCACTTATGAGGATGTCCTCAAGGTATGTCCATTTAAGTATAAATGATTCAAACTTATCATTTTTATGGCAGAGTAATACTCCATTCTGTAGAAGAACCACAACTTTTTTATCCAGTCTCCAGTTGATGGACATTTGGGTTGTTTCCAATTTTACTGTAATTGTGTCTCTGAGAAAAAAGATGTAATGTGCTTAATCAGCCTTATTTTTTTCAGAAAATAGTTGTCACCTTCAATCACCCAAATAAGTCATCCACTTTACAAACGGCTGCATGTAGGTTTTATATTTTCCAGTTATGTATCTTACTTATTTATTGTTTTATTTATTAACTATTCAAAGTATTTTCATCTAATTCATCCCTTCATTACTTCAAGTGTTACCTTCCATGATAGAGTAAAATTTTTAACAATTCGTTAAAGCTAATATATTAGTTAATGAGATCATATAAATAAGAAATACAAAAATTAAAAAAATAAAAATAAGATTCAATTTAATTTAGTGCCAAAATAAGTAGATAACAATAAATTATATTAGAATGAAAGACCTGTCAGAGAAGATACAGTTTAAATGTCTTTTGCATCTATAACAGTATTGACTTTCAACAGTTTTAAGATCTAGATTTTGAAGTGATAGTTTGTGCTATTTTATGTCTCTTAATTTACATCATTTTATTATTTTTTAAAACTAGAATATTTATTTTATACTATTTTCATATTTCTGTACTTGCCTATCTTTCTATACTATCATTTACATTATTATTTTCATTATCAAATAAATTAAATCTATAAAAATCAGATACACACCAATTTTAATTTTGGGTTTTGGACTCTACATTATTTTTAAATTAATAGTCAATAGTATTTATTGAGCAATTTATGTGTGCTACATATAATGTTAAACATTATAGATTAATTATTTTACTTAATCTTATTAAACATCATTGCATATATATTATTCTAACTGACTTTTTGGATGAGGAATCTAAAGTTAGATATTGAAGTAACTGGCTCATGATGACAGTATACAAAGCCAGACAGCCTATTTTTAGAGTACTATCCTTAAATGATAAATTTTCCATCCTTATGCAAAGCAGTATCTATTAAGATATTAATAAACATTCATTAAGGTATTAATAAGGTATTAATTAAGATATTAATACATATATGTTTAGTTAAATTAAGATATTAATTAGATATAAATATTTTTAAATGAAATTAAGGTATTAATTAAGATATTAAAAATATCTGATAAGTGAAAAATAAAAACTTTGTTTTTTCATCCTAAGAATTTCATATATTGCCAGAACTTACTTTCTACAACTTCCCTAATAAGTTTATACTTACTAAGTGAATATCTCTACCACAGCTTTTGCTTGATCTCTATTGATTTTTGTCATTCATGTAAAATTTTATTTCATGTTCTCTTTAGGGATTTCAGGAAAGCTGTAGATACTTACAGAGTGGTTTCCATTTAGACTGTATCATTATACCATATAGTTACACCAAACAGCTCATGATAGATGATCAAAATTATTTACCTATGCTCTCCAAATCAATGCAGTTTTCTTTTCTTGAGGTAAATTTTATACAAATACTTCCCATATGTCATGGATGATGCTTAAATCTCATTTTAGTTAGGAAGATAATCTCATATTGTTAAATGCATATGCTTTGTAGGTGCACATTTTCTGGAATTAGATAATCTGAATTCAAGTCATAACTTAATAAGGTGGAGATAAATTATTTTGTTTTCAAATCAGCTATGATACTTGGAAAACATTGGCCTTATGTGTCTTGCATAGAAAGTTAATGTTGGTTTGCTTTAAATAACTACAAAGATTTGATGTGATATTTATTTTATAAATAAGTGATTGAAAGTGAATGTTCCTTCCTTAGTATTTGCTGAGACTGCTGCATAGAGAGTTTGCACCATTTGTAGCAGTTAATAAAAGTTCACTAGAAAAAAAGAGTCAACATATGTGTGTATAAGTTTATATATTAGGGAGACATATAGCATTGGAAAGGAGAGTCCCAGTAGTGGCCTGTGCAAAAATACAAAATGGCCCTTTGTAGGGCAGAGGCCATCTGAAAGTAGAAGGCCTGGAACTCACTTCTGAGCCTTGTGGAAGTAGTGTGGGAAAGCTGAAGGTCCATGTTGTAAGGCTGAAGAGATTTGTTACAATTTGTGTCTAGACACCCCACCCCAACTTCATAGAGCCATATTTGGCTTTTCAGAGATAGCTGAATCTAGAGTGTGCAATGCTGAGATGCCACTGAATATTGAAAGTGTTTCACTTTGTAGAAAGATGCCATTAAAATTCTTTGCTTGCTTCTACTGTCTTCTGCTGCCATGAACTGTTGCTCCTACATCATGTGTACCCCTGCCTTAGAGCCAGCCAATTATTGACTGAAACCTCTACAAACTATGAGCTAAATGAACCTTCCCCTATTATTTTTGGTGTCAGGCATTTTTTTTCTCAGGAACAAGTAAAAACCCCCTCAGACAAGTTTACCTTGAAAGTCTGGATAACTGGAGAGGAACATCCAAAGTTAAGGGCAGAATAGAGCTCCTGCAAAGAGAAAAATGGGCAACTTCTTCCTCGCATTGCCTTTATTCTGTCCAAGCTACAAGCCTATTGTTTGATGCCACTCACCTCTAGGGCGGGTCTTCTCTCCTAAATTTTACATTTTGCTCATCCAGAGATGTTGTCAGAGCTTAATAAAACTACTAAGCTGTTCAAACCTAAGTCTAGTTGCCATATCATAGTTCAAAATTATATACCTTTCAGATGCCCATTTTTTAATTGGGTCATTAAATTTGGGTGGGCTAATTTTTTTGAGCTCTTTATGTATTCTAGATAGTAGCCCTTTGTCTGAGGAACAGCTGGTAAAGATCTTTTCCCACATTGTTGGTTGCCTGTTTGCACTGTTGGTGGTTCCCTTTGCTGTGCAAAAGTTTTTTAAAAGAGAGAAGTCCCATTTGTTGATTTCCTCAGCCAATTCCTATGCTATAGAAGTTTTGTTCATGAAGTCTTTCCCTAAGCCAGTGTCTTCGAGAGTTTTACCTAACCTGTTTTGCAGAAGGTTTAGAGTGTCTGTTTTAATATTTAGATCTCTTATCCACTTTGATTTTAGCCTGGTACATGGTGAAGGAGTTAAATCTAGTTTTAGTCTTTGGCAAGTTAAAGCCCAGTTTTTCCAGCACCATTTGTTAAAGAGGCTATCTTTCCTCCATTGAGGATTTTTGGCTCCTTTGTCAAAGATGAGGTGGCTCAGTGTATCGGGAGTAGTTTCTGGATCTTCTAGTCTACTCCATTGATCCTCAGGTCTGTTACTTTGCCAGTACCATGCAGTTTTTATCACGGTGGCTTTATAGTATAGTTTCAGGTTCGGAGTTATAATACCCCCCACCATGTCCCTGTTGCTTAGAATTGCTTTTGCTATTCTAGGTCTTTTGTGATTCCAGATGAAAGTTTGGATTTTTTTCTCTAGATCTGTGAAATATGCTGTTGGGATTTGAATCGGGATTGCATTGAATGTGTAGAGTAGTTTTGGGAGTATAGCCATTTTGACAAAATTGGTTCTTCCTACCTAGGAGCAAGGTATGTCTTTCCATTTTTTGATATCATCTTCTATCTCCTTTTTTAGAGTGCTATAGTTTTCAGAGTAGAGGTCTTTCACCTCCTTTGTTATATTGATTCCTAGGTATTTTATTTTTTTGGGTGCTACTGTGAAAGGGACTGACTCTCCAATTTCTATCTCAGTGGGTCTACTTTTTGTGTATATGAAGGCTATTGATTTTTGAATGTTGACCTTGTAACCAGCTATGCGGCTAAAATTGGCAATTAGGTCCAGCAGTTTTTTAATTGAGTTTTTAGGATCCTCTAGATAGAGTATCATGTCATCAGCAAATAATGACAATTTAACTTCTTCTTTTCCAACCTTTATTCCTTTTATTTCTTTCTCTTGCCTAATTGCTATGGCTAATATTTCCAGAACTGTACTGAACAGAGGTGGTGAGAGAGGTCATCCTTGTCTTATTCCTGATCTTAGTGTGAAAGATTTTCAATTTTTGACCATCATTAGTCATTCGAGAGATGCAGATGAAAACAACATTGAGATTTCATCTCACTTCACATAGAATGGCTGCCATTTCAGATTGAGCCAACGGCAAATGTTGGCAAGGCTGCGGAGAAGAAGGAACCCTTCTCCACTGTTGGTGGGACTGTAGACTCGTACAACCCCTGTGGGGATCAGTTTGGAGATTCCTCAAAAAGCTAGGATTGGAAGTCCCATTTTATCTGGCCATTGCCCTGATAGATATATACACACAAGAATTAAAAGACTCATATCACAGTGACATATGTGCACCCATGTTTATAGCAGCCCAATTTGTGATTGCTACATCTTGGAAACAATCCAAGTGTGCATCAACTGGAGACTGGATAAAAAAGCTGTGAATATTCTACAGAATGGAGTATTACTCTGCCATAAAAAATGATAAGTTTGAATCATTTATACTTAAATGGACATACCTTGAGGACATCCTCATAACTAAAATAAATAGGGCACAGATAGGTACATATCGCATCTTTTTTCTGGTATGAGAAAATAAAGATGTAAATGAGTCCTACAATTGTATGTTATATATTGTGAAATAGAAAATGCTCAATGTAAAATAGGGTGAAGGGGGAAAAATGACGAGATTGTAACAAAAAAGTAAGGAAACAAATTTTATGTGCATGGGCGGGGAGGGAGGATGGGTAGGGCTATGGGAAAAAACGAGAATTAAGTTGTGTCTTATACTGGTACAAATTCCCATTAGGGAGTGAAATCATGATGCATATATGTAATGTACCAATAAAGATTAAATTTTTTTAAAAAAAATTATATACCTAAACTCTTTCACAAGCAAAACTATTTCATTGTTTTTGAAATTTTATAAATCTTATACAAGTAATTTGATAGATGCTAGGAATTGGAGGAAACAACATTAAAAATTCACATATATTCCTTTCAATTTGAAAGGTAATAGAATTATAATGATCAGCAGAAGTTGAAAAGCAGTATAAAATAGGTATAGAGGAAACAGTATTTAACATGGATGTCATTTCCTTCAAATTATAGAACATATTCAAGAGGAAATGGGGTGTAGGGGTAAGTAACAAGGGGAAAAATAATGTGATGATAATAAAGAAATGAAATAAAGCTCATGTATATACGATTATAGAGCAGATAAGGGAATAGGAAAAAAATGAGAATTAAGTAGTGTCATATACTGACTGGTACAAATTCTCAATGTGGAGTGCAATCATGATGTGTATGTATAATGTACCAATAAAGCTTGGAATTTAAATATAAATATATATATATATATGTATGTATGTATATATATTTAAATATATATATTTAAATATATATATTTAAATATATATACATAAATACACACACACACACACACACATATATATATATATATATATATATATATACGCACATATATATATATGTATATGATCTGAGATAAAAAATATTCAGCTTCTGGAACTCTCCACTCTTATTCACCAGTTTTCATAAACAGCCTATTCAATTTCTTATTGTTACTAATATGCTATATAAATGTAAGTTTTCTTAGTATTTTTAAATTTTCAATCTCCTCAATTGAAAAAAAAATCTCTAAGAATAGATATTTTTATTTTTATTAAAATATTTAATATTTTTATTTAAATACCTCATACCTAACCACTGGTAGAACTATCCACCTTTAATTTCCTTTTTGGTTTTGTTTTGAGAAGAGTTTCACTATGTATTCTTCGCTGGCATCACAGTTACTATACAGACAGCGCTGGATTCAAACTTATCATTCTCCAGCCTTGGCCTGGCACAGTGCTGAGGTCAGAGGCATACACCACCATGTGCTCTATTTGCACTCTTATGTAGTCTAAATCCAGGTCATTTTGAATAATCCATTACTTCGTTTGATTCATTAATAAATGATAACTCAAAACATTCTCTTCTAAGAGTCCATAGCATTTTTAAAATAATCAAAAGAACGTTTATATTACAGAGTTGAAACAATGAAAACTCATTTTCACATAAATAATTTCTCATTCAAAAAATGGCTGTGGCTGAAACTACATGTCATTTAAACAATGAGCAGAAAACTAGCCTGCTTTTATTTCATATACGAATTTCATTAGAGTTGTAATTTGAGAAAATAAAATAGATTCCATGAACTTTATGCTGCATGTAAAAAGAGATTTTTATGTAATCTTAACATTCAACAAAACTACCCAATATAAAAATAAACATATAGTTTAACTTTATTAGTTTGAAATTTAGTTTATCCAGATGTTTAAGACTGGAAAGCGTTTTTAAATGGTAAAGCTGTAATCTAATTACTGCCCAGATCCTTTTAATACATGAATCCATTTTTATTTCTTTGAAGCCTCTATGGAATTTAGAGTGAATTTATAGTAATAGATTTCTATTAATTGCTATTCATTGCGATAACAGCAGAAATAGTGGAGTAATCATACTGAAATATTCAAAAAAAATTTCTGCCCTAAAATATACATCATTTTCATGACAATTTCTTGTGACTAACAGCCTCTTATTAATGACAATTTTAATTGTGAATCAAAGATTTTAAACATCAAAGATTCATTACTGACTAAATGTAAATTTAGAACTTATTGATATTGTGAAGATAATATTATACCTTCTTCACTTTCTTAGTCTCTTAGTCAGTCCTACTTATAACCAGAAATTTTATTTATTCTTAGACTAATGCCTGTTTGTCTCAATTTAAGCACATAACTATTTTATTAGATTAGAAAAACAAGATTGTGTCCATTTAAACTGATCTTATTAAATGCATGCTTGCCTTTGCTGTAACAGCAGGTAGGCACTTGAAATGTGCTTTAAAATATAATTTTCTAATACATAATCTTTAATAATGCAGTGCTTTGAGTGAATATATGGAAGGAATAATTTATTTTAGGTTAATCATCTTATAATTATTTGGGGTTATATTCTTAAAAATATCAAAACATTGAATAATATCTCCTTAATTCATTCTGAATTAACTGCCAATGAGTTGATGAATGTTAACTATTAATGCATTTTATATTATCTTATTTTTCATTTGAGATGTATTAAAATTAATCTAAAATCTTTTAAATTTTTGCTGACATATAAAATTTTACTCTATAATATGTGAAAATATGAATCTTAATAAGTTTTATTGCTTTAAAGTGAAGATACTAGATTTTGCTATTAGAAGGTAAAGGAAGATTAAGATACAATATATAAAGCTCATTCCTCTATGTATTTGTTAATAGATCAAAGGAATAAAGATACAAATAAGTCCATGTACTAGAATCTGGTAAGTTTCTTCTCTATGTCATGAACTTCACACAAAAGAAAGACATTCCTCACCACTGACTGAGCACTTTACAAACAAGCAGAGGAACATGAAATATGACTCTCCCCGTTTTAGTTAGTAATAAACATTTCCTTTGGAAACTACCTATATCTACTTCACATCAGCTTTTTTGGATGGATTTGAAATAGGATACAGATTGTTATGTACAACTTTTTCATCTTTCAGTAACTTGAATCTCAGGGGTTTATTACAGTACATAGCTGGCACTGTGAGAAAAGCCTTGAGTTTTTACTTTTAAAGGTAGGTTTAATTTCACCTTCATCATTATTGGCTTTCATTTGTATAATTCACAAGTCATGTCGTCTTAATAGGGTCTTTCACCTATTATCGGTCTATAACTTATGAAATACATATTCATATGAAAAGTGTGTTTATTGTGAATATTTAACAAAACTTATGGTGAAGACTTGCCATAAGTGAGTAGAATAAAGTAGCCTTTAGAAAGCAATTTTCTTCTTCTGAACTCTTTTCTTTCTTAAGTTGGTTTTTTGATTTTGATTGTCTTCTATTTGTGGGGTTTTTAGTAAATTTCCTTACAGGAATTTAATTTGCTTTTCTTAAATTGCTTTTAGTCACTGCTATATACTATAATGAAAATTAGTGAACCAGTCACCCTGATGCTGTCCTTTTACCCACTTATTCTGCCCCTCTAATGTTTAGTCCCTGGTCTTCCCAACTTCACGATTGGAAGAAGCATGATATTTAGGTTTTTTTCTCTCTGCATATATAATAAAGCAGGACAATGGTGCATTAAGAGTCTTTCAAATGAACACAGTCTGAACAATACAGTCATGATGGTTGCTTAACATTCTAAGTAAATGAAATGCCACAGAATTGTCCACATTCAATGATTCCGGTAGTGAAATTTGTTGCTATGTGTGTTCCCACACTAAGAAGAAAATCAGCCCATTCACACAGGCCTTATGAAGCAAGCGAGATACCTGTCTCACAGTGAGAGTCTTAATTAGTAGAATTCCTACATCATTTTCTCTGCACAGTAGGACTTCTCTCTCCACTCAAATAAGCTGCAAAAATCCAGGATACAAATTGGAGTAAGCTTGACACAATCAGCTATATGTATATCCTCCCTGAAAATAACTGCAAGTTATTTTATTTTCCTAACATAGCAGTAGAAGACTCATATTTCCAAATGTCTTTCCTCCCTCAGGAAGTAATAGATTCTCATGGTCACAACTGAAACACTATGAAAAATTTTGGTGAAAAGTTTTAGCCCCACCCTTTCTGGTATCCCTTCTTACGTAAGTTGTCTCTTTGTTGACATTTTTTTGTATTCTTCCAGAGTTGTAAAATGTAAAAATAATTAAAGATACATATTGTTCTTCTCAACTGTAACCTCCTCTGTTCCTTACTTTCCCTTAACAGTAAACTTCTGATTAACTTTATCTATCAGTACAAAAAATGAATTCTTTCAGCTGTATAGTATCTGGAGCCTGGTTGTAACATTTATATTTAGTGAGCTCAGTGACACAGTTAGATCATTTCCATTTTTTTGCTATTGCAAACAGTGTTGCAAGGACTGCTCTGGAGTAGCATAATTTTACTCCAGGACAAGTAGACACAATTCCAGGAGTGGTATCTCTGTGCTGGCTCAATACTGATAGATATGGCCATACTGATGCTATGCATGCCCTTTTCCACTCCTGAGTAATGAGTGAGTCTCAGCTATCAGTGTTTGGGGTGAGAGGCAAGTCAAGTATGCAAGCCTTAGTGCCCTGTCCAAAATTCACAAGTGGAAGAAAGGTCGATAAGAACACATGTGGATATTTGACGGCCTTGAGTAGGACTAATCTGCATCACCAGTCTAAATAATACATTATTTTACCTAGCAAATATACGCCACCTCCTTCAGGTCTCCTTAGAAATGCTCCAGAACACTCCTCTCAGAACACTTCCTTAACTCTCCTATATAAAATCAGAGACCAGTCCTGTAGTGCTCACCACCTTTCCATTTTCTGTGTCACACTCACTGTCATCTAATTATTTCTCTTTCACTTTTAAATTGACTGCTGTATTTTCCAGCTCTCCTCGCAAGGAAAAACATTTCATTAGAACCCAGATATGATACCGTACAGAATTATATAGTGATCTAAAAATCTACAGATTTTAAGGCCATTCATGCTATAATATAATTAGCATTCATTAACTCAAGAAATGCAGATCTATCATCTCCTATGTAGCTGCTATATGATATAAGATCTGAAGCACGCACAATTAAAGCTTTCAACCTGTGGACCTTTGGGGAACACAATTAAGTTCATAATAATAACATAAAGTCCTTTCTAGTAGTTAATTCATGCCCAATACAACTAATATGTGCATATACAAATGAAATCTCACCAAGCATTTGAACTTCAGCATAAACAGTGAAATGCCTTAATTCATAAGTTCATAAGAGAGACTCCTAATGTTTTACAGGTTCAAAAATTAAACAACTTATTTCTTGGTATTTAGATCAACATGATAATTTTTTTTGCCTCCAACCAGAGAATATGGTTTACAGCCTCAGCACCAGGACAGATAATGACCGCCAGGGGGATCGTCTCGAGAGTTTTCTCTGAGTCTGTTTTGAGATGTGTCAATTCCATTTTGTCAACAAATTGTCCCCATTTCTGTAGTTACTGTCCAAATATCTGTCTCTCACAGAGCAGTTATATTTTGATATGTTTTTATATATATTAGTCATCTCCTCAAGGTGAAGTTTTTATTTGACTTCTTTTTTTTTTTTTAGTATACTAAATATAATTTTCCTTTATTTTAAGTATATCATGTCAGGTTTGCAGCTGCTGCTCAAAGTGGTATCTGAAACAGTTCAATTAGATCTGAAGTCTTTGACTTATTTGATTCATTAATATTATAACATTTCTTTTTATGGTCAAATTAGAGCTTTAATATTACATATTTCTTTTTATTCTTACCAGCAAGAAATCTCATTATATATGCACCATAGTCACATATAATAACTAAAAAGGAAGGACCAGATATCAGCTTCTCATAAAATCCTGTGTTAGCTGCTTCAGGATATTTCAAGGAGAGTCTTTCTTCTGCCTTACATAATCCTAACCCTATAGAAAGAAAACTATCTAAGTACATAAGTAAGGATAAAGCAAAGAACAGAAAAATATGCACCGTCAGATAAGTCTGAGTAACTCCGAGTGAGGTTTCTTTGCAGGAGGGGGATGGAGAGGCATTCATTAATGTTGCATTCTAAGACAGTGACCTTAAAAAGTCAACTTTTTACTGAAACATGCATTCTTTATTCATAGCAGGTGGAAAGAAATTTCTGAACCTAAGATATCATATGTTAAAACATACAGAAACCCAAGCATGAATGTGAACCTTTCTGGAGAGAAGGGAGAATTCCTGTGTCGGGAGCAGAGAGAAGCTGAGGGATCCTTAATTCATTCACCTTTTCATGCAGCAAACCTGTAAAGGACTCCTGTGGATCCGCATGAGAATTTTTTTAAATGACATAAAGTAAAATCTCAGAATTGATACACTATTTTTACTAATGAGGCTTGCTGCATAACAAACATGCTTGTTGTGCTTTACTCCACTAATTACTTAATCTCTATAATGGCATTATGAGAGGACTGGGGTTACGGTCCTTATTTTACAGATGGAGAAACTGCTGTATAGGGAGGTCAAGAAATGGCTAATTCACATAGCTAAAAAGTATCATAATAAGGATTTCAATGCAATAGGCTTGCTCTAGTCACTGGATTATGAAATACTGTATGAAATACTGGAGTTATAGAAAGACTTAATAAATAAATACATAGAGACCATGAATGGCTATGAATAACACCACATAAGTTTGACCAAAAAAGACTGTAATTGTTTTGTAATAAGTGAATGACTATTGGTATACTCTGTATAATGAATTGCAAGGTTTTGAGTTACATGGTAGTAGCGATAATACACAGGAATAAATACTATAGAGGTAGAATCACTAAAATTTGATAAGAGAACAAGAGTCAAATTCAGGAGGCAGGAGCATCAGTCAGCTCTCTGTAGATTACAAGTGACAGGAAGCCAACTCTAACCTGCTTACATGAAAATGAAGATTTATTGGTTCACATATTTGAATCATGCCAATCTGTCTCTTAATATTTCTCAGATCTACTTTCATCTTATGGGCTTCGTCTTCAGGCATAGGTCTCTATATGAAACAGAAGATGTTTCTTGTTACTTCCAGAATGACATTATACCACAGGCTAGAAAACCTCCACCAAAATGGAACATCTTTTCCTGATGCTTCAGACAAAAAAAAAAAAAAAAAAAGCAGAATGTGCTTCTCAGTGGCTCAGTTTGGGTCAGATACCAATTCTTGATCCTGGAGGTTAAGTCCCATTGACTCCTGTGGACTGAGAAAATGTAAACATCCATATTCAAAGGGAGAATCTGCAAGATAAACAGCAAATAGCCAGTCATCTCACAGCAGTTTTGAGCCTAGTATATCAGAGTCTGATAAATGCCCTTAATTTTGAAATAACTATACTGGAAAATCAGAAATAGAAAGTTTGAGAAGTAAAATTAATAATCCTTCAAAGATATTTCAACAAAGTTTGAACACTTGGTAGAGGAAGTAATAAAGAATCTGAAATTATGGGGTGAACTTGAGAAAAAAGGATCATATTAATGAAAAAAGTAGGAAATCAAGTTTAGAGAGGGGTGATTACTAGAGCTGTAAACTTTAGTCAGATTGTGAAAAATCATATTCCTATATATAAGAGAAGTTCCAGAGTCAAATATTATTATGGAAATTTTAAAAATAAATATTCTAAGAAGAAAAATTCATCTACAGGATGTAAAACCTATGGAAATCAAGGAGGTAGCAAATAATGATACTGAGGCTACATAACTAGCAAAGGAAGGGCATTGTGGAGAAGAGCATGTTCAATCTAACAGAATCACATTGTCAAGAATCAAAAAGCAAACAACGAGACTAAGGTGACCATAACTTCCTATCCGGTCTACTAAATAGCTATGCATGTGGCTGTGATGGTCAATATTGTGACAGATCCACAGTGTGCCAGGTATTTGATCCAATACTACTCTTCCTGCATTGGTGAAGGTGTCTGGAGTCATCAGTTGAAAGCCTGGAAGGCTGAGTCTTCCATAAGGAGGAAGAAGCGCTTCTTGCCTGAATTCTTGACCTGGAAAACGGGCCATTTTCAGCCTTCTGAATTTAATAGAAACTGGTTCTTCTTGAGTCTCTTGCCTACTAGGTTTCAAAATAGAACTTATGCCAACAGTTCTCAGGGTTCTAGGCCTTAGGATTTAGACTAGAACTACAGGTTGGTTCTCTTTGATTCCTGGATTGCTAACTATAGATCTTGGGACTTCACATCTTCCATAATTCCATGAGTACGTATTGCATATGCACAACCTGCATAATTGCATTATAAAATAAATAGTCCTCCCTCTTCTGCCCAGTTTCTCTAAGTAATGCTGACACAGAGGTTCAGGATATACTTAAACCCACAATGTATTTAAGAGCATATAGGTTCAAGCTCGATTGCAATTTTACTTTGAAATGGAATGAATTTTACCTTACATATCACTCATATGTTATTTAGGTAATATTCAGAGGATACTTTTGACTAGATGTTGGAACTGATGCTGAAATTAATTTGCATTTTGGACCTATAGAACATAATGAATGCATTTAGGATATGATAAGGATGTGAACTGACAGGGAGAAAAGTGGGACAATGTGCAATAAGGTGTTTTCTCTCAAAATATTTGTTGAAGCCTGTTTGCTCCCCATTTTAACTGTACATGTATATAGGATTCTGAAGCACTAAGAGGAACTATGATCCTAGAACACCAGGGCCATAATCCGATAGGGTCATAAGAAGAAGACTTTTCTTCCCCAACTCCTACTGTGTAAAAATAGTGAAAAGTCAGCTACACAAAAACCAAATAGGAAACTCGCACCAGAGTCAACCATGTGGGAATCTTGATCCTGGACTTCAATCAATGACTCTAACCTTGAGAAAATAATACTGAAATCCTTCCAGCTGATACTGTTTGTCATGGTAATTTTTATATTGGTCAGGGTTTTCTAAAGAAACAGAACTGATTGTATGTTATATGTAGATATGTAAGGTCAGAAAAAATCAGAAGGAGGAGGGCTCAGAATAGCTAGCAATTAAATGAAGAATCCAGTGTGGACTCAAACCAAGAAGTTGGAAACTTCAAATGAAGAAGAATCAAAGATACAACACCAGGCTGAGAAGTTGGTGAGTCAGTGGTACGAGCAGGTTAAAAGACTGAAGAGCTAGGCATGTTGACACACACCTGTAATCACACCAATTCAGAAGCTGAGACAGGAGGATCACTGTGAAAGTGAGGCCAGCTTGGGTATATGGTGAGCTCAAAGCCTACACAGTGAGTTTCCTAAAAAACAACAACAACAACAAACAACACTGAAAAAAAACTGGAAACTGCTGATGATAACAGCCAAAGACACATCTACTCAGTCAGAATACAACCCCTCAAAGTGTATCTATTTTTTTCTCCTTTCCCTTTTATCCCATCCAGGCCATGAGACTAATGATTGGTTCTGCCCGTAACTAGAGTGAGTCTGCCCCTCCGTCTGCCTGCCACTCACTGCTGAGAACATGTCACAGAAACATCCAGTACAGTGTTTTACCCATCTGCCTGGCCTTTGTCATGCTAGTTAAGTGGACGCGCCATGGCAAATGGTCACAGAACTTCATGCTGATTAAGAATGATCGTAAGCAGGGAACTGAAAACCTCTAAAGCTCTTCACTCATGTTGAATGTAAAAATAGCAACCGTGATATGGCTCTCGTTCACTTTCCTTGAGGTAATGTTCAAAGAGTACTGGAGGTAGTGCCTACAACATACAGGCTGAAGTGAATGCTAACTATGCCTGTGGATGACAGTCTGAGTAGGAAGAATGTGACAACCACAAAAGATTAGGATTATCACTGGGATGTTCACAGTTAAGGAAAGTAAAAAGGCAGTGTGGGAGATGAAAGGCAGGCACAGATTCTTTGACATGCTTCCCACAGAGGGCTGGATCCTGGTGATGTTCTCTTCCTGCTTTTCAGAATATTTGCTCTGAATAAAGTTCGGTTCCACTGAGAAAACCATTTGTGAGAAAATCCAGCCTGCCATAGAAGAGCTGGTATAAAGAAGGAAGTGTCAGGGCAGAAAAATATCCAGAGATTACTTGTCAGGACAAGAGCTTCAGCCAATATCTAGGGAAAAAACTCTAAAAAACACCCAACAAAAGATAAACAATAATAATAATAAAAAATTAAATGAGAGACGTTTGATGAAATTTCCTACCAGAACCAAACAAATTAACTGAAAAAAATCACAATATAAAATAACAAGGATGAATTTTTTAATCCAAGATTACTTCTTTCTTTCATATATTAAAGAGAATAGACATTTCTTGCAATGGTGATAAGGTCTAGAAATGATATCCTTGGCTATTTTATGCTCTGTTTTAATGTTATGTAATAAAACAACAGATGTGACAGTTAAGTAGGGTGAGAATTCCTATTTGTAAGACAGAAACAAAATTTATAAGAAAGCCTTTGTATAGTGAATATATCAAAGGCCTAGAAAACACAATATAAAATGTATGTGGAATGCTAGAGGGACGAGTTCTTCTTGATAAAACAAAATGAATATGTCCTCTCTAAGGAAGAGTGAATGAAAAAAGAGTGCTGATTCGAGCTGTAGAATAAAAACAAACTATGAGAAGGGTGTAAGTAAGATTTTTAAAAATCCCAATCATTTAGACTTGACTTCTAAAGACTGAGTTCTAACAATTAGATGGATCAGAGGACTTAGAAACAGCAAGTCTTAGGCAGACCTCGTCAGGCTGCAAGTCATTTACAACCAGGTTCCCTTTTGACCCAAGCATTTAGACCACTGCTACTGTTACTTTCTTCTGTACCTCAGGGCACCAAAATTATGAGCAGTAGCACTTAAAGATTCTTCTATCACTGTTATTTCATTGCTTTTTGCTCGGGTGAAATGGAAAAAAATTATAGATAGGATTTTAGCATAGTGGTGCTTTGGCAGATCTACCAATTTATCTTTTGCAGTGTGTGTCATGTAAACACTTTTAACTTTAATGCACTGTACATGCATCATCTTTGAAGGTGTAGTTTTACTAGCATAGAAATAATTCCTGAAGGTCATCTTATGATGGATGAAAACTTGAAGGTTCATGCAATTTATGTTCATTTTAGGTAATACCGTATAACATTTAGGAACTATCACATTTCCTTCAATATTTGATCTAATAATTTTAATGATAAAGTGTTCTATCAATGTTTTGGGAACATATACCCTGGCTGTGAATCATATTCAAATAGGAGATTTAAAATATAAACTCTTCTACTTACTTTTCTTTAACAGGTTTTATTTCATCTCAGTCACTCTTAAGATAGAAAGAGGAAAAGAAAAAAAAAAAAAAAACCCAGGATGGATCTAGGAGTATAAAACTTATGAGAAAGAAATAATCAAATTTTAAAACCTAATTCTCCCTTTAAGTGATATATAAAACAGAAGCTTGTTAGATATAAACTTCCGTTTCACTTAAGTACATTTTACAAGGATATATCAGGGCACAGCCAGCATCTATCAGTATTTTTCAGGTGTACAAATGCATTTGATTTTGTTACACACCTATTTTAGGTAACAGTTATAAGGTGTTCCTGGCGTCTTGGAACCCAACTTGCTGTGACATACCTTCTGTGCCTCACTCCATCCCTTTTTTGGAGGAGGGACATTATCAGACATATATCTAATAGTAATAACTGTGAATAGATCTGCATACTCTCTCCTCTTAAGTCTTTACTCATCCTGTCCTCACTAAGTCCTTCAATTGGCCATTTAGCAAATACTATTGTTCTTCATCTAACATAAAACAAAACAAAGAAAAATCAGACCTTCTTTCTCATATTTGCTGTATATGTCTTACTACTCTATGTTGCCCTCTCTTCTCTTTTGGACACCTACAGAGAGGCAGTGTTGTAGCTGTTGTTGTTTAACGCTGTCCATTTCTGAGTCTTTATTCTTTCATTCTCCCATAGCAAATCGCTTCTGCTTCAGAAAAGATCACTGGACATGTGTTGGTTATCATATATAGAAGTCTCTATTTGGCCACTATCTATTCAAAGTAAATTAAGTTTCCTAGCTTTTGCATTGCAATTTCTCATCCATGACTGCTCTCCTATGTCATGAATCAATCTTTTGTCATATTTATGACTGAAAATTTCCCTTCCTTTTAATGCAAACATATGATTTCATTCTTAGGTTCTCCCTTGTTTTTCTTCATTTCTGTTGGTGAATTCATTATCTCCTACATTGTCATCTACAATTGACACTGCCAAGGTGTCTGTCTGCATGCTGGAATATTTTCAGGCACTTCCGGTTCTACTGGATTAATGCTTACTTCCCTTCTGTCACTTTTCAGACTTTACTCTTTTCTTCTGTAAATTCTTTCAGTTAATAGATCAGCCATTCACTTAATGTAAGAGCTAGAAATTACCTAGGTATTATAAGATTAAGGTAAATCTTACCACCAGCCCTTTACCCTTTACCGTTTACCATACAAAAACAATTTTATATGTTTCAATTTAATAACTTTCATTTTCTTTTCCTCTTTATCCAGTTAATCACCAATTTCCATGAGTTGTACTTCTGAATGCCTCTAAATCCATTCATTTTACTCCCTTTTCAATTTTCAGTGATTTAGTCCAAGACTTCTTGCTGTATTTCAGTGGTATCTTAATTTGTACTTTGGGGTTTATTCTTCTTCATTTTGAGGCTTTTCTAAATATTAACATTGGAGTATTTTTTGAACAAAGAATAGTGAGCAGTGCCTCTGTAATTCACCTGTTCCTACAGCAAAGTATTTATTTTTATAAGTATGACACTAAGACTGATAGATAACTACTATCGTTTTAGTGTTAGACATCCCCAAGTCTCCCAGCAGATCTGTTTCTATATGGACTTTGGAAATTCAAACTTACACCATTGGTTTTGCCTCTAAATGCTGCAGGTAATAATTCTAATGTGACTGTCTCATCAACTCTTTTCTATTTTGGCATACACTTATCTCATACTACAAATATCAGCTGCTCCAAGATATCTTTCCTGATATTTCCCACTCCTGATGTTCCATTCCCTAACAGGAAGTCGATTGCTCCTTCGATGTTTTTTTATAAAGAGCTCTACTGTAGCACTAACCACAATGTATAATCATCAATCTTCATCTATTTAAATCTGCTACTATAGCCTTATATCTGTTAGTAAAATGGACAAGGCACTGAACTACTGAATTATTGAGTCCTCTGACATGATGATATTGAATAGGTCTTCAAGTCTCCCAGTAAAAATGTCAACACCTACTGGCTCACCTGTAAAACTAAATATTGGGAAATGATTATAAAATAGTAGCAATAACTAGAATTTAAAATGTCTTACAGTTTTCAAATCTCTTTCAAAATTCTAATTCAGTTTCACAGTGTCTCTGCAAAGGAAGCACTGTTACTAGGATATGCCAGAAAGTTAATGTTCAAGGACATCCAGCTAAAAAGTGACAGAACTCTGAACTCACCAGAGATTTCATGGCCCTGTAGTGTCATTTGCTGTCTGGATCCAGACTGCCTCAGTTTAAGTCACAGTCCCTCACTTGTGGAAGCAGGACTTCCTTTGCCACTGCTCTATAAGGATAATAGTGACATCTACCTCATCAGTTGTTATGAAGGAAAAATATCTGCAGTCCTTAACTGGATCTGTAGTATAGTTAGTATTCTAGTGATGTCAACAATTGTGTTCCAGGTCCTATCCAGAGAATTGCTTGACTTGGACAGCTTGATTTTTACAACAATTACAAGACTAAATTTAGAAAAATAATATAATATCAGCAATAAGCAATATCACCAAGGATAATAAAATAATGTCTTGTGGATACATGGGTAGAAGAACCATTTTGTTTACATCAATAATTACTAAATGTCCCAGCCCAAACTTATCATAATTAGTTTTAGGAAACTCTGAGCAAGCATAAGAGTTATTGTTAATGGGTAAATTCTGATTCATCACGTTCACACACAGCAGCACCTCTGACTGTTCAGGTTATAAATGAATTTAGACCTAGACCCTGTAAAAAGATTATTAAAATGACGCTGGATGAGTGGCTCCTAATTCAGTCTCAGTAATACCCTTATAAGAGGAGGAATTTTAAACACACAATAAGGTAAACAGAGATGTGTACACACAGAAGAAAGACCCTAAAAGGACAGAGAAAGAAGGTAATCATTTACACAGCAAGGGTAGAGGTTCCATGAGAAACCACACAAGCTGACGCATTATGTGTTACAGCAGCATGAGTAAAGTAATACAGAGACACTCTCGTAACATCCAAAAACTTAATCAAGTACAAACTAAGGCTTGAAGAGATTTAGGGACTTGCTTCAGTTCATACTGATTCTGCCAGTCATCAACATACCTAATTCTACCCCAGGGATAGAGTTTGTGCCTCTCCATTAAATTAATTTGAATACAATAGGACCTTTTAAATGTCAGGAATCTACTGTGCAAAGAATTTGTCCTTTTGGAAACATGATTTAACCTAGAATATGTTCAATTTCCTGCAGAATAAGCTTCAATCAAGGATCTTGTCCACTAATTGGATCGAGAAACAGTTTCTTTAAACTTTTGGGAGGTTCTACTGAATAATTAGGCCTTTCGTTAAATGTTAATGACGCCAGATCAAATCTGAGGCAGTTACACCAGGGTCACTTACATAACACTCGCTTAATAAAAGAAAACTGAACTTTTAAATAAACGTAGTTACTAATACATTGCTTTCATGAAGAGTTGTTAAAGTGGTCAGAGTTCTTTTACTTCTCTTTAAGATTTTATGAAGGAAAGTCAGTTCTTGAAAACTAAAATAGAACTCAACATTTTTTAGAGAAGAAAAAAATGAAAACTTCAGGTGATAACAAATCTGTTTTTCTACAATTATTTTTATCATGTGAAAGACAGAAGACAGATGATAAAGCAAGAATTGATGATAGTGTCAAAGTGGTGAAAAATGCTCTTGGGTAGAGGGTGAACTGCCATACAATTTTCTAGAGAGGACCAGCCGTCTTCCAAATGAGATATTATCTCTTGTCACTTCTCTGAAAAATATAGCACCTGCTTCTGCACGTTTCTTCTCCTTTGAACAATTTTCCTGAGTGAGTCTGGAGATGCTGACCAACTGAACCAAACAATTTGCCTTTGTTGTCTTGTATCAGCAGGCTCTGAACTTACTTTCTTTCAAATTCTAAGTTGAAGTGCTATTGTCTAGTCCATCCATTGTTCAAACTTCCCAGTTTACCTCTCAGAGTGAAAAGGATGAGTTCAGAAGCAACTTTACAAGAAGCTGCTGTAAGATACAATGCAGTGGTATCTTACTGAACACACTGCTCCAAGGTTAATGTTCTGTCCTAGTTTCTATGTCGTTATCATCTTAGTTTTTCTGAAAGTTAAAAACTAATCTCATAGCACACAGTTCTAATTCATTAATTTAGTAACTATTATTAATAGTACATTTTTGTGTGTAGCAGGCACAACCCCAGAGGTAAAATTCCTGAAGAAATCAATCTAAAATGGATTGTTTCAATAGGATGACCACTGACCAAATCAGGATATTTAAGATCAAAATTAAATTAATGAAAATTAAGTAAATTGAAGAATTCAGTTCTGCAGTCCTATTGCTCTTTTTTCTTTTCAAGTGTTCAGTAATCCTGTGCATCAGGCACTGCTATGCAGGACAGAAGGGAAGAGCATTATCATTGCTTCAAGGGTTCTTTTTTTTGGTTGGAGATTTGTGTCTTTCAATAATTTTATATTCTGATAAAAACATAGTTTAAATTCTGATCATGATGGGAAACATGGGAGAAATCCAACCTATTTTAACCATGGTAAGATAAAAGTAACTTATGAATAATATGTACATGACAAACTTTTATGTGTATATGTAAATGACTAACTTTTATGTACTAAAAATGTAAGCAGACATATATGTAAAAGACTTTTTTGTAACATTGATCATTACATCAATGGGGAAATATGATTACCAGGGACCAACTCAAGGATGTCAGGTATCATAATAAACAACAGAGTATGGTACTCTGTCTCCTGAGGGCTTCAAGGGGCTAGACATTATAACAAGGGAGAAATGAAATCATCTAAGCTGGCTTGTGGAAAGCAGATGTAATTTTCCTGGGAAGAGGTGGACTGACAGCAAGCAAGAGGCCACCAGCCCCAGTGAAAGGGCGGGAAGCTCTAGAGGGCACTGGAAGTGAGGTCTGTCTGGCATGTGCACCATGTACAGGGGCAGAGCACATAGTTGTGGTCCAAGTCCATGAAGCAGACAAGGCTGATGTGTGGATGTTTTGAAGGTGCTGTGCTGTGTCTCTGTGTTGGGAGCATCCCTTCTCTGAGACAGCATGGCTTGGGCAGAGACAGTACCTGCATCACTGCCTGCTCTGCTTTGGAGTTGTGTATCCTGTCAAACTGTAGCTTGGAATCCAAGAGTATATTTGTTAATCATTTCACAACCAGGTCAAACCTGATGGACATTAGAGGTCGAGATGGTGTCAGAACTGGCTCGTATAAGGTCAAGGAGAGTGCCAGCATATCAAGGACTCTGTACTATTGTTCACATCAATATATATTTTTCTAGAGGGGTAGAAAATAAAAGATGCAATATATGGTGGACAAGGAAAGGCTTAAGGAGCGGGTAAGAAGAGCACCAGGAAGCAATCATGGCACAGTCAAATGTATCTCACTGATTAGAAGCTTGCTGCTCCTTCTAAATTTATTGATTATGACACTTTACAAGTTACATGTGTGTCAGCCTTTTCCTCAATCAAGAAGAGGAATTTTTCATTATGTGGGGTCATGTTTAAGATTAATGTGTAGACTGAAGCACGATAATTGAATGCTTCAATAATGCTTGCAGTTCCATTAATTCCTTAATAAGCACTTGAGTTATTTTTTCTCTCATACATCTCTGCTTATATA
>PVIR01027670.1:0-22674 GCA_004026965.1 Petromus typicus | reverse complement strand
CCACACCCAGTAGTGTGTGTGGATACTGGGAATCGAACTGGGTCCTTGCGCTTGCAAGATAGGCACTGGAACCACTGAGCTAAATCCCTGGCCCATGTAGAAAATATTTAAAAGGAAGAAGTGTGAGGATCAATAACGAGGGAAAAATGAATGTGGTAATAATAAAGAAAAAAACCCCAAACATTGTGTATGTAGGGGGTGGGGGTGCAGGGTGGCAGGGGAGGGAAAAAAATGAGAATCAAGTCATGTCATCTTCTGGTACAAACTCTTTTTTTTTAATTATCTTTATTGGTACATTAAATATACACATCATGTTTGCACTCCATAATGGGGATTTGTACCAGTATAAGACACAACTTAATTCTCATTTTTTCCCATAGCCCTACCCACCCTACCACCCCCCCATATACATAAAATTTGTTTCCTTACTTTTTTGTTACAATCTCAACATTTTCCCCTAAAAATGAAAAATTTTGGGTTATACATCCATAATACATATTTACATAATCTATTTTACAGATCCCCAAAAGAAGGCTCCAGTGTACCTTGAAAATGCTTGAATACCAAAGAGATTACTTCTCAGTGGTGTCAAAACTTATATATTCCAAGTGTTGCTAAAAACATCACTAATTAAAATTATCAGAGATGAATTCATAGCCAAAATGCTTATGTAGAGTCCTATTTCTTATCTAAATACTATGACTCCAAAATTATCAAATGGATGACTATGGTTGAGATCTTGTAGGTGGGTTTAAGTGGGTAGGGTTTTGGAAAGGATAAGATCAAGAACTGTCCTACAGTTTTCTATAGCTAGCAAAATGTTTTTGTACATTTATAAAGTTACTTTGTAAATAGTTTGTTCTCCTTAATCAATTTTTATTACATTTTGTAAACTGAAAAAAGATAAATTCTCTTGACTCCATGTTCCTCAGTGGTACATTATTTTATTCTTTAAGTCTTCCTCCAATATTATTTTTAAAAGTGACAAATACTTTACTGGAAAACCCCATTTCCTACATTTCAAAGAATTTGGGAAACATTTCCACATCTGTTGAAGTCACATCAATTAACAATCGGAAAAGCAACTCATGAGCTAATTTGAGGCCTCAGTTTTTTGCCTAGAGTGAGCTCAAGTTCGAATTTCTGGTTATTTTTTCAATCCACAAGAGCTGTGTCACAAAACTGGGGTACTGTGGGACTTAACAGCCCCCTCCACTCCCAATTGCTGCTGGGTTTTGTTATATATGCTCTCTTCTGGCTACTGGAGGAGTACAGGTTTTGTTAAGACCATCAAAAGATCTTAGCATGGTGGTGTGCTTGTTGTGTTTCAGAGAAACAGAATTGGAAATGAAAAGGATTCAAAGAAGTAAACTTTTCTATCCAATTTCTGTGAAAAGAAGTAGGAAAAAGCAGGACCAAAATCTTTGCTCCTTGAAAAGCTCCAGCTTCCACTTGTTATTACCAACAGCTCTACCCCTAACTTCATTCCTGCTAGAAAAAAAAGGATGAAAGATGCATAATGTCATCTTGAATTACTTGTATTTGTCCTTACACATTTCATGAAGCATCTAGGTGGGAGGTGGAATTAAGCTTATGTTTAGGGTTATGGTTAATGTTCTGCTATGGGGCTGCATTATGAGGTGTAGCTGTTTTTTCTCTCTCTACTTCCAGGAGATTTGGATATAAAGGTAGAAAAAACATACAAATATCCTGCTTGAATCTGCTTGTCAAGACTTTTGATTTTCAAGTTTATATAGAACAGAAACTTTATTTCAAATTCATCTCTTTGGCATAAATGATTAGAAGACTCTCTACAACTCTAGTCTTCTGATAGCAGCTGCTGATAATGATGCTTTAATTCTTGTTTCACTGAGATTTCTCATCCAATAACACTGGCACATAAGCACTCCTCACCAAAGTACCCTTGAGTCCTTTTGTGGTTTTGTTTGTTTTGCAAAGTGTCAGAACACTCAACATAAAATCTATTCTCATAACAAATTTTGAAATGCACAATAGCATACAGTTAGCCACAGGTAACTGTATATAGCAGATCTCTAGAATTTAGTCATCATAAGTTCTAACTGAAATTTTATATCCATTCAAGAATTTTGCATATCCCCTAATCCCTAGCACTTGACAACCACTATTGCATTCTCTGATTCTGACTCTGACTATTTTAAATGCATCATATAAGTGAAATGATATAGCATTTCTTCCTTTTAGTTCATTTCACCTGCCATAATGTCCTCAAAAATTTGCTTTAAAAACAACACAGGCAGTTCTGGCTTTGTATGGTAGTAAGAAACTGTAAATGACCATTATATCTGAAATCATAGAAAGCAACTGAGGCCTAAAAATTATTCTGTGACTTTTAATAATTTTGTCAAAATGTTACAGACTCTCTTACTGTCTATTTCAAGGTTGTAGAGCAGTGGAAAAAATAGTGTAACTAATGCATATGGTACACTAAATTTAAAAAGAAATACTGATAATTATAATGCTTTGTTTCTTTGTAAAGTCTCTCAAGAATAGTTTGAACTATGCTTGCCTTCTCATCATATAACCAACAATTTGGAACAAGCATTTTTCTGTGCTTTGGTGAGGCTTTTGGAAGGAGACTGGGTCATAGGGACACTGTGCTCATCGGTAGACTGATCAGCCCACTGAAGAGTCTGAACCTGAGTGTGCTCCTAGGAGTTGCGGCCTGGTTAGAGGTGGGTTACTGGGGGCCTAACTGTTCAGAGTCTTTCTGAGGGCTCAATGGTCCCATGATGTTCTGATGCTTAAGGTAAGACTACAGCAGCATAAAATCCTTGTGAACTCAGGATTATCTCTGCCCTCTGAGACATTTTATACTCCTTATGCACTAACCCACTAAATAATGGCAAAGCTCACGGTCTTTCATCTTTGCTGCCCAGAGCAGCACTGATCAGGCCCAAAGCTGAGCTTCTTCTCTCAGTCTTGTTTCTGTTTATTAATTTGCCTTGTGTTGGGCTCATAGGAGACTAGGATTTAAGTGAAGAGGTTCTAGTTATGTTCCCTTTCCCTGTTCCTTACACAATGTCTGGAAGGGTGCATCTCCCTCCCCAAATCCTCTCCTTTGTGCATTGATTTCTGGCCACCATAACATGAACAGCTTCCTCAGCTGGGGATATATCATATATATCTATAGATATAGATATATTATATATATATCTATATTTATATATCATATATATGTCATATCTATATATTGATATATATCTATATATAGATATGTATCTAGATAGATACATAGATAGATAGATAGATAGATAGATAGATAGATAGATAGATTTCTATGTATGTAGTTCAGCCTGGCCTTATATTATGCTGATCCTGTTGTCTCAGCCTCTCAAATGCTAGGATTACAAGGTTTATGGCACGACACACAGCCCTGCTCAATTCTGAAAGCTACTTCTCCTTACACTGGGAGTTTAAATATCATCTGATATGAGATTCCTTCCTTAACTCTACTATGCAGCCATCATTTTAGCTTCATTTTATTCATAACACTTGTCATGAATTTTAATATATATTTGTTTCTGTTTATTGCTTACTTTTAAACTTTTCATTGTATGACATGATCCATGATACAGATTTCTGGGAATTAATTTAAAGAGATATGTCATGATAGATTTTTAATATGTTGACCTAAGTTTGATAATACTCAAAGAAGTCAAAGGCTTCCAAAACAGAATTAATTTGAGGCAAGAGAAAGTGCAGGTTGTGGCCTAGGCTGGATAAAAGGCTTAAGAGTCATGGAGGATAATTGATTGTGGTTTAGAATGTTGCTAAAGCTGAAATCCCCCAGGACTGAACCACTTTGAAACAATGTTTATACTACCAAGAACAAAGATTGGGCATATACTCATGAAAGAAGAGCATTAGAGCCTGAATCATAAGTATATCTCTCTGAGTCAAGTGCTCAGACCTGGAAAATGGAAGAGAAGACTAAGTGGAACAAGTGGTACCATCTGTCCATAGTACTGTGAAAGCTCAGCTGAGGTACAGGAACAGTAATATCCAAACGCAGAGAACAGAGTGTACATCTTGTCACGCTAGTGTGTGAGGGCTTGAGTGATTAACTAGAAAAATATTTTTAAATGTACCACCACTATAAAATCATTAGAGTAGTCGTCACTTCTCTCAATTCTATCCAGGAGGTGGGGCAGGAAATGTTAGTTTGGGAAAAAGAGTTGTTTTTATAGATATCGAGAATTCACCAGGAAAATTTATCACTGGAAGGAAAGCAAACACAATGGTCTAGGTTTAAATGCCTATCCTGTTTACTGTCTTCTCATAGACCTCCCCTTGGCTCTGAAATGAAGCTGCCACACCTCTTTCCTAAACTACATAAGAATTAGAGAAAAGTAGAGCCCCACAATTACACTGCTGAATGCCTCTAATACAACTGTTTCTCTCTCTCTCTCTCTCTCTCTCTCTCTCTCTCTCTCTCTTTATTTTAAGCACTTTCTTGCTTTTTTAGGAAAAATCTATACTCAGGCCAAAAACACTTGCTGACATAAAGTTATTAAGTTCCTGTAAAGACTTCATGCTACAATTAGAGACAGTCTACACTGGCTCATGGGCACCAGAACCAAAGCCAAAATCATCACTTTATATCTTTCCTATAAAGTTCTTGGGTCTGCTTGTCCTAAAGTGTACAAGAAATAAACTATAAGTAAACATGAAATGTTATTCCAGACCTAAACCCTACTGTCTTTCTTCAACTAACACATAATAAGGAGACTACTATATTGGAGAAAATAATAGGAACTATCAAAACTGTCAAGGTGATGACATGCTAATTATCCCAAATTCATCACTATCCAATATATATGAATCCAAACATTAGACTGTACACCATACATATGTACAAATATCATATGTCAAACAAAAAATAAAATCCTTTTAAAAATATCACTTGTGGTCTGGTTAGAGCCAAAGCCTTTGAAAAAGGCGCAATCAGTTGTTTATACTAATTTTATAGCTTGAAAAATAATTACAGAGATTTCTTAACATCAAATAATTATAGGCTAAAAAGCTAATCCAAAGTAATAATAGATTCTTGTTTTAGGTTTTCCCAAGTATCTTCCTAGCTAAAGAATGGAAGTATATTCACTACTGGCAGAATGAAGCCTTTCATGGCTAGAATTTGCATTTTCCAACTTTGGTAAATTGTTTGGAGGACTAGGGAGACTAGACTTTGTTCTCTGGTATCATTTTATTTTGTTTTGATAAAAAAATGCTTAATTCCAGTAAAATGTGGTCAGTCAAAAACCGACTGCCAGAGCAAGAAAAATATCAGTATTAAATGATATTCTAGTCCCTAAGGACAATTTGAAATAAAGACTTGCTTCGGGAGGTCTCAGGGAAAGTCAATGGGCCTTAAGGCTGAGTTTCTGACATTTCTTCAACTTCGCATTACACAAGAGCTGTCATATTTTCTCTTGTGTCTTAATTGAAGTATTTCAGTTATACCTAAATATGAATACTAGGTAATGATAGATTGGCCAACTTAATTCAGAGAAATCAGAGTAATCTAAGCAGGGGAATGAAAACAGCTGTGACTCTAAACAGTTGAATTATGGCTCTAGTTCAGCCCAGATGTAGGAATAAACTATGACCTGGGGAAGGCCATTTGCCATCTCTGCTTTTAATTCACCACATAAAAAGTTGAGAAAGTTATTTTCTTGTGTCTTTGTCTTCCACAACACATATGAAATTTATAAACACAAGATCTCTGAATTTTCAACAGCCTAACTTTAATCCCAGCCCTCTCTTTTCTGTTCAAAAATGACATTAGGAAACAAATAAGGGAGAACAACTTTTCACAAAAATCTTCAGCTAATTCTGTTGATGGAAAAAATCCACAGATCTTTTCCAACTTCATATACTTTATGATTAACAGTTAAAATAAGTTTAACAAGAATTTATTTGTGACCTTCCTTACTGTTGCCACACACTCATATGCAATATAAATTATTGTTGGAAATTGAGTTACTTAGTGTGTCTAAGATAACTTAAATCATCACTGTGCTAAAATTAGAAATTTATCTGAAGATTAAAGAAATCAGATAAGGACTAACTTTGGGCAGATATATTATTAAACAGCTGAAAACATGTGTCTTCATTTATTTTAGTTAAATCACCAAATTACTAAAAACAACAAGCTGGAGAAAAACATTATTTTAAAATTCCCTTCCTACTATCATGCTTTGTATGCTTTGCTGAGGTCCAGTGAAGATATTTTTTAAAGGTATTCATTTTATGTTTTGATATAGAATATAAGTAATATTAATTATAATATAAATATATATGAATGTAGTTATAAATATAAAGTCTTTCCTCTACAAGAACACAGATAACCTATAATTGTTTTGTGTGTCCATGTGTATGTGGATAGGCATGTGTGTGAGATGAAGGGAACATAATGAGTTATGTGAGTTCTTACAGAGGTCTGGAATGAAATACCTAAAAACTAGTCACCTCCAGCTCTAATCCATAACCTCCACAAATTGGGTGGCTTAGCTCAATATTCTCTGAAGAAATTTCTATTTGTGACATGAAATTGAACTGCACTTACCAATTGGTGTTTTCTGATAAAGAAAGAGATCTTTTAGTGGTTTCTTCAAAAGCTCTAAGTGGTTTCCCTAATAGGCAACAAATCATGGGACACTATTATCCAAACACAGCAGGCTCCAGAGCCTTATTTGTGAGAAGGGAAACCCGTGGACTGGACGTTTTCACCAGTCTTGGTGTCTGAGCCTATTGATTTTGTATAAGAAAATTAACTGACTACAAATGATTGATTCAGTGGCCCATGGGCACGGTGTTAGCCCTCCTTCAGCTGCTATTTTATCATGTCTATGGAAATATGGCTACTCACTTCAAAAGTCTCTGTGTTCTGGCACTGCTAGCCCCTAACTATGTATTTCTTATTATGCTGCACACTAGTAAACTACGTGGGATGTTGCATAACTAAGGTGCTCCACTTTTCCCAAGAGTTGCAAAAAGGAAAAGAACTCAAATCTCAATGGAAGGCTAAAAAATCAAAGTAAAAGTATAGTATAGAATTGACAAGGAACTTTTTTCGGTTGTTGAGGGAGTTTTTCAAGGTTGAAGGCTTCATTACAGATAACTAATTTTGAAGTCATCTAGAGGGCAGGTAGAATGATTAAATACTACAGTAGAAAAGAAAAATACCCATGTCACATGTTGAAACCACTTCAAGGTTAATTTTCTATAGAAATGTACTATTGAGTTCTTCATTACCTGAAAGACTTCAGACTTTCATTTTTTTCAAACAATAAGTTCAAGTTTTGGTTGATTTAGTCATATTTTGACACACAGATAGATAGCCAAGATTTTCAGAAATATATTCTGGCTACCATATATAGACAAGTGAATAGTATATTTCAAAAATAAAGACCAACTATTTTAAAAGGATTTTACTTGCAAGATTTGATCTAAAATAATTGTAAATCATTGTAATTTTCTAAAAGTATAAGTTTAAATTCCAATATTTGGTTATTCATTCATTCGAGCATTTACAACTCAGGGAGTTTCCTTTGCTAAAAACTGTGAAATAAATTTTAATAATACTTTTATTGCTGTAACTCAGTAGAATGGAATAATAAGATAAACAATGTCTTCTACTTTACAGATTTCATACACATTATCTCATTGATTATCACCAGACTGTGATAATCATGTGGCTGGAATGAAACATCTCATTTCCTTATTTACTACTGTGTCTCCAACATCTTGCATAGGATATAGCATAAAATGAGTACCCAATGGCTATTCTTGAATGAATGATTGAATACTACCGTAGAATGTAGGTAGAGACCCTTTTCTTCATTTAAAAAGGAAACAATATTCACCTTTAGGAAGTCAGGGAGGTTGTTCTGAGGTTGGTTTAAATTTTATAAAGAGGCTCCAGGAAAACTGTGTCTGATTGTCAATGTGTAAATCTCCTAGAAGTGTTCTGGGGATGATGCAAGTATTTAAGGGCTTGGCTTATTTAGCTGACTGAGCTTCTCTCCCACTTCCCCTTTCTTCTCTCATGCTCCATCCTAATTTCAAGCATGCATTCAGTGACTACAAAGAGAGTTTATGCTTTTATAGTGAAGTAATGGGAGACAACATCCTTTGCACAACCCAACAATTTCAGGTATTGATTTCAAATTTAGATTGGTTAAAAAATACTGTTATTTCCGTAAGAGTCCCTTGCATCAGCTTTGTAAATATTTACCTAGCTGCTATGTGAAATGTTTTATCCAAAGAATAGATTTCTCCCAACATCAAGGAGTGATGTATTGTTTTCTGTCAAACCAAAATTTAAGCAGAAGACCCTGTAGAACTTGTTCCCATATTTTCTTTCAGCTCTTTTAGAAAGTACACAAATAGATGTCAAGAATATTTAGTCAGTACCTGCTATGGCTACCCCCCCAACACTGTGCACCATAAATTCAAATTAAAGAAGGACTGAGAAACAAAAGCTCACCTGGAATTAGAGACAGACACCTCACTTAAGAGTAGACCGTGGTGCTACACCCTACAGAAAGAGGCCTTTTGTGGTAGCTCTCATTTACACAATACAATTTCCTTTATTATGCCAGTTCCTAAATCAATCCCATCTCTGTTTGTCACTTACCGAAAATTTCGAACCATGATATTGTGACCTCTTCTCAGAGTAGCATTGTTCAACAGGACCCTAAAATTAAACATCATACCCTTTTGATAGTGAAAAAGATGATTCTATGTTCTTGAAAACTCCACAGCAAGGGAGATAGTGGGGCCACCTCGAAGCTAAGAATTCTTTTAACTGGAGAGAGGGAGCAAAGGTTGTCAACTACCCTTTACCTGCAACTTCAACTATCTTATCAGATGGCCCCTGGTTACAGATAGTACAGGGCAGGGTACAGGGGCATTTGAACTTTAAGTCTAATGCCAGTTCTGGGTATTTTAAAAGAGAAAATCTTGGTTATTTTAATGTGAGGCCTCTTTGTTTTTCATAATGCATTCATGCTGTCACGTGCTTGTATCGAAATCAGTTGACAAGCACTCACTGAGCATATAATATATGCAGGGCTCGGCAGTGCTGGCTGCTGTGAAGGGACATGGAAATAATTCATTCAGAAAAAGTGAATTGGCAGTGTAAAGCCCTAGATAGAGATGTGACAGCCCTGAGGATTTTCCGAGTCCTGCTTTCCTACCTCTCGGTTTCAGCCTTTCCACAAAAACAAATAGAAGTAAGTGGCCTAGAAGTTATTTTTGGATGGCAGGAAACTAGAAGGGCAACAGATTCAATTTTTTTTAAAGACCTCAGTCCTGGACCTCTCCTTGTGCCATGCACACTGTTGGTCTGAAGTAAATAAGGAGCTGCCTATTGATTCAAGCAGGAGCTTACAGTTGGTAGAAATGGGACAAGAGTGCCGTGTCTTGCTCCTCTAGGAGTTTGTCCAGATCACAGAGGTGCCATCATAAAGTCCCACATTTTCACTTTTCCACAGTAATAGGCTGGATGTTTTCAAAATTTACGCTGTCAAGTACTGAGGTAGACTGGAGTTTCAGAGAAGAAAATGATCTCACCTTTGCAGAATTATACTTCAATAAGGATGACAAAATTAATAAATAAATATGCATAATATAGGCTCATAGGAAGAGTCCAGATAAAGATATCCCATATCACAGAGAAGGAGGAGCTCTCTAAACATGGAGGCTTGGGAGGCAGGGGAAGACAGAAAGGAGGGGTGTCTCTCTTTTGGCCTATTTATGTGACTTTGCAAATCCAGGAAAACACTTGCTACAAGTTTGTTGGATGCAAAAAAAAAGTGCCAGTTAAAAACTAACTATCCCTGCTTCAGAGGCAGAGATAGTTGTGACATCACAATTACTATCTGGGAAATAAATCTTGACACTACTCTTTCCTACTTAAGGTGAATGATGTGGGATAAAGAGAGGGAAAGTCTGAAATTTCCAAACGCCTGCCAAATCTTCTCCTTTGGAAAGAACATCTTGGTCAGAAGCAACTCTATGTGATGCACATAGAGGATAACGTAGACAATAAATATGCCAAGTAGAATAGATGGCTATTTTGGAAAAAAAAAAACAGTAAAGAATCTTTGAAGAGACAAAATGGGGCCAATTGTTGGATAGCTTTCAGAGAGTGAAATTGTTCATGTGCAATAGGGAGGGAAACTGAATGTTCTCTTGGAGTCTGAGGGGGAAGAGGCCAAGACACATGTTAACAGAAAGCTCTTAACTTCCTCTACATGCTTAGTAAATTGTGCTACTCGCACAAACAGCTCATGTGAGCAATGCTTGAGGAAAAGTCAAAGAGGTACCTAGAGTTCCATGCAAAAATGGAGGAAGTCCTTCTGAGACGTCAAAGCAACTCACAGACATGCCTAATTCTAAAGAGATAGGGCTGCGAGTGGGGACAAAGAAAACCTGAAGCCACTCGTAGAGATTGGAAGATGAAAGGCACATCATAAGTGGGATGAGATTAAAGGCGATCTCAAAAGCTGGGTGGCTCGCAGCTAGCTCGTTTCTGCTGAGTTAGTCATACGTAGAGTCTGTTTACTTTACAGGCTCTGATGCTCATCCTCAGAATTCATCCAAATTCTCTTATTGACCCCTTGGTGATTTTTTTTAAATTGAAATCTTTATTGGTACATTACATATATACATCATGATTGCATTCAACAATGAGAATTTGTACCAGTATATGACACAACTTAATTCTCATTTTTCCCCATCCCTTGGTGATTTTTATAATTCAGCTTCAACTGCATTGTGTGGCTCCCTATCTCATCTCCATTGTTCATCCAGCCCTCCATTTATTTTTTCTCTGACACCAGCAAGAGTTGTGCTAGATCTCTGAGCCAAGTGGGTTCTAAGAGATATTGAGATAAACAGAAGGTATGAGGCCCTTACCAATGTAATTTATCATCTAGAGGAACTCCAGAATACAGTCTCTGTCCTGCACTTTAACCTTATACATCCTAACCAAAGGAGAAAACTTTATCACCTACTCTTTTATTTCAGATCACACGAGGATGGGTTCCCCCACCCCAGCTTAGCCTGACCAGGTGGGCAGTCACCTCCCATCATCAGAGGAGGGGATCTGGTATGTGTTTTGAGATGGAAGTGGTACTGATCTTTGATAAATTGCAATGATTGTAGAACTTTCAAAACTGAAAGGTGGATTAGAAAATACTTTGTAGTAAAGGGAGGAACCTCTGAGTAAACTCAAAGGAAGAGGCAAATAGAGTGTCCTGGGTAACACCAAATGATTCACAACTGGGAGGATGGATCCACAATACCCAATGACCACTTCAGTGCAGCCCCATCATCACCACGTACATTGTCAAAAACACAAAACCACAAAGTATCTATGTTATGTAAGTATTCCCTTGGCATCCAGTCTTCCCCTACACACCTGCCTCTTCTTTTTCAATGATATCTTAATACATATTAATTATACAAATTAATAAGCCTCACTATGATATATTCATATATGCATATATCATGCGTAAATTGTGTCCACCTCCTTTCTTTTATACCCTCACCTTCTCCCTTTTCTCCTTCTTCCCTCCAGCTCCTTGTCCAGTCCTTCCTAGTCCCTCTTCTCATTTCAGGTCATCTTTCTTTTAATTAGTCCATGTTAGTTATAAAGATTAATGGATTAAATTCGTCCATCCATATAGCATGGTTAGACAATTTTACACTCCTAGCCACCTTGTCAACCTCCACTGTTTAGCTTCCATGTATGAGAGAAAACATGCAATATTTATTTCTCTGAGTCTGCACTGTTTCACTCAACATGATCATTTCCAGTTCCATGCATTTTCCGGTAAATGACATGATTTTATCCTTTGTAAAGGCTGAATAATAATCAATCGTGCACACACACCATATTTTCTTCTTCCATTCATCTGTTGATAAGCACCTAGGCTGACTCCACAGTTTAACCACAATAATGATGCAGGTATCTTTTGTATGCTGACTTCATGTCATGCATATACATACTCAGAAGAGGACTATCTGGATCATACAGTTGTTCTATTTTTAACTTTCTGAGGATTCTCAATACTCTTCCATAGTGATCACACTAATTTATATACTCCTCAACAGTCCATAAGGGTTCTTTCCCACATCTTTGCCATAGTCTCTATTTTTTATGATAGCCATTCTGACTAGGATGAAATGGAATTTCATTGTAGTTTTGATCCACCTTTCCATCATGACTAGAGTTATTAAGCACTTTTTCATATATTTAATGTCTGCAGTTTCTTAATGCAAGAACTCACAGCTGTTTTCTTAGAGAGAAAGTCTCCATACTCCTTTCACTTTTGAGGACAAATATGAACTATGCTGTACACTGTTTCCTGAAGTCCTCAGCAAAATGGACTTCAGTTACCCAGAGTAGCAACCTGCTCACCAACGCAACTTAAAGTAGCAGTGTCTTCTTTTCCCTGTCTCACTTCCCTCCCTGACATCCCAGTGACTTCTGACATCACCTCCCCTGTAAATTACTTGCACTTAAATCTCCTCTTCACTATCACCTTTTGTAGAAATTAAATATTGTCAACTATTTCTGAACACTCTGTTTCTTGTTCTCTTCCCTCAGGCCCTCTTATTTTTGACTTGGTACCCAGACTTTCAGTATTAATACGTTAGTCTTCTATCCCATATGGTACCCTCACTCTGAAGTTTAAAGTTAGAGGTGTAGTAGTAAACGTTTAGTAAACAGCTCTTCAAATAAAGCTCTGATTTGTAGCATTATCTGACTTGTACAGTATAAATCTTTCCACCACCAACAACTTAAAGCTATAAATGTGAAATCACTGAACACAAAGTTGGGAAGAATTGGTATAAAAATGGCTTTTGAAGACTACTCAAAGCTGGTTCCACTATACTACAGTCTACGACTTCCATCCAGAAAAAAAAATTGTTTCGAAGTTTGGGAGGAAATATTGCAGTTAGGTAACTGAGGTCCTTGTAAAGCAGATTATGGTGTTAAGAATTTAATCTGTAGTAAAAGAAGGATTGCTAATGTGTAGGAGCTGAAGAAAAGAAGAAGACATACTGTATGTCTTTATCTGCATTGTTGGAGCTCCAGTGGTACTATATGGTTAACATATAGTACCTATAACTGCATTTATTGCAAACTTTAATGCAGCACTATCTTTGAAGAAGCACAGGGCCTGGGATTTAGCTCAGTGGTTCCAGTGCCTACCTTGCAAGCACAAAGTCCCTGAGTTCATTTGATTCTTGGTACAATAATAATAATACCAAAAAAGAAGTACAGTGAAGTTAAAAGCAGAAAGATAAAGAAGTTGTTGCATTAGAGCACAGGCCTGAACTCATGTTGGAGCTGTGGAAAATACATACAAAACAGGAGATGAGTAGAACATAAATTTAGGGTTTTGAATCCCCCATCAGGGCAATCAATTAGACATTGAAGGGAGACTGAACAAGTCGTTGTTATTGTACAGAGGTAAGTTAGTTAGATATCTTGTAGGCAGTTAGACAGGGATGGCCTAGAAGGACCCAACATGGAGAACAGCCAAAGAGCCTATGTGGAGGACAATCTAGACACATTCGCTGAAAGCCAGTATTGTAAAGGAGAGAAACTAGCCAGGATAAATAGCAATGATTGATATTCTAAACAGGTATCAGTCACAGAGTGGGGGACCAAGGTCTTAATCTGCCCCTTCCAGGAAAGATCCCTGACTGAGAATCCTTGTGTGCCTGCTATGCAACTTGCTTCCCTACTGGATCCTTACTCACTCAGTATTACCTAAGTGATTATATTTGTGATAATCTTATTTGTTGATTATAGTTTTGTCCACCTTGTGATTTCTCATTGGACCAACATTACCTAAGCAACTATACTTGCAATCTTACTAGTTGACTATGGTTTTATCTCACATTGAACCCATCTCACCTCTTGGCTCTGCTCCATAAAAAAACCCTGAGAAACGAGCTATATGGGCAACCCACTTTGGGGACCCCATTGTGTCTCTCTTAGGTGGAAGCTATCTCTCAATAAAACTTATTTTAGCATTAACTTCTCTCATTTCTAAATTCATTCTTTGATTTTAGAGAACACGAATTTGCATTGCAGATACCTAGCAGGTTTGAGAATTACATCTCTTCCCCCTATATCGATGTAACTCCATGACTTCAAGGTTATATTAACCACATGTGAGTCTAAGCTTCCAAATAGCCAGCTGTTACTATGGAGAATATAAAGAATTAGTTTCCTGACATTTTAAATTTGTGAGCATCATGTATGTGCTTGGAATATTTCTGTGAAATTGCCATGGTACTTCCCCTGTGAATCTATGCACTGAACAAGATAAAGAATGAAGAGAATGTTGTTCAAAGATCAAATTTGATGACCTCTTGCTCAGTCACTAGTTGATGGTGGACTAGGCCATGTCACTTGAGCCCTTCAGAGTCTTAATATGTCTATCTGTCTTACTTTTCTTGTTGCTGAGACAAAATACCCAATACCCACAAGTTAAAGGAGGATTTACTTAGCTCATGGTTTGTAGAGGTTTCAGTCCATAGTCAGCTGGCTTCAAGGCAGGGCAGCACATGGTAAAGTGCTGGATTGAAGGTAACAAAGCAACAGGGAATCCAGAACAGCATCTTTCTGCCCCTTTTATCTTATACAGACTACTGTGATCAGGGGTGTCCCAAACTAACCACTGGTTTAGTAAATACACACCCTTAATCTCAGTATCACACGCTCTAGATTCAGCCATCCCTGAAAAAGCCCATCTAGGACTCTCAGGGCTTTGGGGCAACATCTAGACGCAACCATAACACTGACTGATGATTTTAGAGAGTAAACTATTTACAGTGCTGGGAAACTTTAGCATGCTAACCAACCATGACTAAGAGTGTTATGATAGCTATTACTACTACAAAACAAAACAAAACAGAACGAAACAGAATGTATTACAAATCTGAGTCCTGTACAAATAAGGTATGTAAGTGTTACTGAACTGAGATGCTGTGATTTATTTCAGTTTTAGTCATTACATAAATAAATTTTATAGTTCAATGTCTGAAATCTTTACAATGCTATGAAACTATAGCATTTCCACATAGTATGCACTTTAGTTAAATTCTGTGAAATTGGGGCAGATGATCTATTTTCTGCTGGATATAAGCAAAGAAGCTTAAATCTCTGTCTGAGACCAATGTGCATCTGATGAATATTGGGAACGTTAAGGTAGAATGAAGTTGAAGTTAGCATCAGAGTGGAAGAATAAAGGAATCTTTGTCATGGATGGCATTATTGAATTGTAAACTCAACTACCTTTGTGACCTTTCCTACCAATTGTCCAGTGAATACACAATTTGGCTTAGTCTTCAAAGATCTATTTCTCGTTTAACAACAGGAAAGGAATAAGTAATGTCCTTCAAAGAGACATGAATTCAGAATCTAGTATATATTGGTTGAATGACTCGGACCAAGTCAGTTTCCTCATTTGCAAATACAAACAACACTGCTTCATCTTTTCCTTTTGGTTAAATGAAAATACTAAAAATGTTCTGGTTTTGGATAATTTTAAATTATCATATTATAAACTTAAGTTTTTTATCTCCAACACTGTGAGTTGTGACAAATATATAGATGGGATATCTACCATCAAAATGGGAATATGGAAGAGTTGCATCACCCCAGAACACCTCCCTTTAAATCTATCTGCAATCACACTCTGTTCTCCCTTCACTTCTGGTGTACTGATTTTTTTTTGTATGATATTGCCTTTTCCAGAGTGTAACAGAAATGAAATCACACAGTATGTAATCTTTCAAGACTGAGTTCTTCTTCTCAGCATAATGACTGTAAGATTTATCCATGTTGTTGTACATATCACTAGTTTGTTCCTTTTTACTGTTGAGTCATGTCTTTTTGTAGGGAATGTCTTTGATCAAGTCCCCCATGAAATGACATTTTGACTGTTTCCTGTCTTGAGAGCTTGTAAATAGATCTGATACAAACATCTATGTATAGATTTTTTTTGAGAACATTGGTTACACTTATATAAAGTAAATATCTAAATGTAGAATGACTGGATCATATATATTTAACTTTTAAAAAATGATAATAGTGTCTTCCTGAACAATTATCACATAACTAGGGATTTAGCTCAGTGGTTCTGGCACCTGCCTCATAAGCACAAGGTCCCAAGTTTGATAGTCAGCACAAAAAATTTTAAAAAAGAAAGAGAGAGAGAAAGAAAGAAAAACAGAATGACTATTATTTTGGAGTCCCAGCAGTATTGCATGAGAAGTTTTGTTGTTGTAGGCATTTGGTATTGTAAGTATTTTTATCATCATCCTAATAGGTACATAAACATCTTTTCATGTGACAACTTTCCATCCATATGTCTTCTTTGGTGAAATATCTCTTAAGTCTCTTGCCTGTGTTTTAAAGATTGGATTGATTTTTCACTGTTTATTTTTGAGATATATATTTTTATTGGTTATGTGACTTGTACATACTTTTTCTCTACCTGTAGTGTGTTTTGTAATTCACCGGAAAAAGTTTTTCATCAAGCAAAAAATTTTAATTTTGCTCAAGTTCAGTTCATGATTTTTTTTCTTTTTGTACCTTATATATATGGACTCAAGGTCATAAGGATTTTGTCCTAGATCTTCTGAAAATTACATTCTGTATTTCAAATCTATGATCCGTTCTGGGATGTTTCACCTAAGGTTTAAGGTTTAGGTTGAGCACTTCTTCCCCGTTCAAGGATGCCTAATTTCCCTTTTCTTAGGAGCCCTCTATATTCTAGCTCATATCCAATGTACAGAAGAATCCAATAATTCTCCTGCATTAGTATTGCTTAAATGTGTCATGGGTGGAAAGCTCTGCCCTATGGAAGAATGTATTACCACGGGGCTTAGAATGGTACAAGAACTCACACTAGGAAATAAATTTGAATTGTAATATAAAAGAAATAATCTATCAGTTGGCTACATTTTGCTCTCCTTTTATTTATGCATTATCCAAGGAGTTCTTGATTTATAGAAAATCTGAAAATTACTTTTCAATTAAGTGGTAATGGGATTTTGTTTAAAAATATTGATTCAGAAGTGTTTTCCAACTACCCACTTCTAAGTGTTCATTCAAACAGGCAAGCCGTAGCAGACATTCTGAACTCAGTAGTTTATCTCCAGTTCTTTTCTCATCCTACTCTCAAAGGAGGCATTTGAAGAATGTAATCAGGGCCTCTTAGGAAGATCAAAATTCCGACCAGCCCAGCGTGTAAAATGCCTCTCACCAAATTCAAATATTATCTCTCCTCTTCCTTTTTGTCATGTAGGCCACACTGTCACAAAATCATTCTCCTGTTAATCATTTGCTCTGACAGTTCTTGATTTTAAGCAGAGTTCTGAGTTTTCCAAACTTTAGATAGGGACAAACCTTGAATTTTCATACCTAGTCCCTTTTATTTTGTAATCTGGTAAATTTCAGAATAGCAGACAAGCTTAGGAAATACACAGCACAATTTATGAGACAGGAAAGAGGTAACTACATTTGGTTAATGATTTAACCTTAAGTCAGAAGGACATGAGATACAAAGGCCAAATCCTTTTTTCCGGGGTAACCACTCAGAATGCTACAATCATCTCTTCTCTCATAGGATGATTTCAATTCCTCCCCTTAGATGTGCAGAGGTCAAGCTGTGCGTAAAGGAGATTAGCAGACCAAAGACTATCAAGCATTAAGCAACCAGAGAAATCACAGAAGTTCAAAGTTCACCTGTATCTCAAAAATAATACCTGATGCTCACTGGGAATACTAGATATAGGGCCTGCCTGATGCTGGGCCCTGTGAGATCATTGGAGTTATCTCATGCTTGATCTAGAAGCAGAACTTGGTCTAGAAGAACTCTTCTAGTAATAATTTATATGATAATAATCTCCCTTTGAGCCCAGGACACATGTCTTTTATGAATTTTTTTCTTGCCCATTACTAGTTCTTTGTGAAAACTACAGTGCTTACAGTTAGTTCATACCTCTCTCCAGAAACTACTTGGGAAGTATTCTTAACCTGATCTTGTTTTATTAGGCCATATCTGTAAAGCAATGACACTACCCTCTCTTTAAGCTATAGATAAATACAGCCTTCTGTTAAGCCTGATCCACTGATAACAACTCCATGGTCTGAAAAGACTGGGTCTATTAAAGGACTAGAAGACAGAACATGGGAATTTTCTTTCTCTAATATGAAAGAGAAATAATCCATTTCATGGAACTTTATTGAATACTTGAAGACTGGTTTCTAGGGGTGGAACACTCACCATCATTGATTTCATCTTCCAGAATTTTTCAACTAGAGTTTTCAGTATCTTCTGGGGAAACAGGAGTTCATGGGTTCCCAGGTTATACTCAAATGCCAGCTAAATATATTGCCAGTAAGGAATGGGATCCCCTTATAAGGAGGTTCATCCAAAAGTTTGGGAGCCAGTTATGTGTTATATGTTTGAGAGCCAATTATTGTTAACAAGTTAGTTAGTCTGTTTAAGACTCATTTTTCTCCTCTGTTAACTGTTGGGGATAGTAATTCCACTTGTGCCTCTGCTGCGATGATGAAATGTGGTATTGTATTGTCGATAATGACAGTCCAATTTGTAGTCTGGTGTTCAATAAATATTAACTTATGTGAATTACTATTTTCAGTACATGTGGTGAGCACCTCCATCTTTGGCCCAGTTGTTTGCTTATTCTAGTCACTTTCTTAGAAATAAAAACTGACGAGGTGCCTGCTTTCTTTCTTTAATTTTGTGAGATCATATTCAAACACCATTTTAAATCATACTGTTTTTCTTTAAATTAATAAGAATATGAAAGAAATAAATGCAATGTTTTTCAATAAGGACCTCTGATGTGTTTTTTTTTCTTTTCTTCTTTCCCATAAATAATGTGAAAACTTCATTCTCCCTCAGTACGTCAATTGCCTAACATTGCAAGTTTCTAATTTTATGTGGTCTTTCAGTGACATGCTAAACAACCTATCCTGTTAGATGGGAATGAGATAAAGTAATTACTTATTATGAAAAATTTCAAAATTATAAAGCACTCTATAAAAGCCAAGAGTGGTTCTAGTGTAAAGAAGAATAATGAAAATGGATCATAAAGTCTCTTCACAATCATGGCCACTACTCTTTCCTCTTTCAGTTGAAATTTACTGTTATATCCTGTTTATTCAAAGCAATTAGATGAAAGAAAACAATCCAGTTATTTTCTAACATAGGTTTCCCCCAATCAATTGAACACAGAGTAACTATGGAGACATCAACAATTCATTTGACCAGGTCTACATAAGAAGAATGCATTAAGATCACTGTCAGTTCCTGCTAATGTCATTGAGTCCTCTCTGTCAGACTCCTCATCTGCAATGAGTGCGCTGTTCACAACTTTTGCACACATTGGTGAGCTCAAGCCTGCTCCTAAACTGTAAGATTATATCCTTATAAGCCCATTGTGAGTTGAAAATATCTTAAGTTGTAAATACATTTAATATATCTAACCCACTGAAAGTCATAGCTTAGCAACAGAGTATACTGTGGAGTGCCAATTGTTTCCTTTCTGAATATGTAGATAGCTAGGAGCTTGCTGTTGCTGCCCCGCATTAGGACTGTACCAAATTACATAATGCTATCCTAGGAAAAGATCAAAATTCCATTCAGTTTCTCTTGAATGCATGTTGTGAAGTTAAAGAAAAAGAAGGTCATTAAGCCAAACCATTGAAAGTTGGGAACCATCTCTATGTCACTACCATGTATTCAGTATTACGCATTATGCATTGGGGCAGAAGGACATCAGAAAGAGATTACAAATAATTCAGAGAACTTTTGGGTAGGAAGGAGATGAAGAGTAAATGTATAATTGAGTTTATAACAATTTGATCAACTGAAAGTGAAAGCTATTTGGTAATTTTCATACTCTAGTTCTAAATGGAACAGCACTTAACTTGCCAAATGTAACTGTGTTGTCTAGAAGCCCACCTACCTTGCAGTGTTTGAAGAAGTCTGGAATTCAGCAGGATTCTGTAAATGATTAAGACGTGTAGAGGGACATGAAAAATTGGGTTTTCTTTCTTGATTTTTTTTTAGACTCTTTCAACATTTTTAATTTATTACAATGTATCACTTTGTATAGATTAGTGATATTTCTATACATGCATAGTTCATATGGTTTTTTACATTGGAGAGTGTGAATACATTCTCCACCCAAGATTTAGGGTTCTTTTAGGACTGATTTGTATAAGTGTTTCACAATTTTGAAACTGAACACAATTTTTAGAGCACTCTGTACTACTTTCTTCTTTTTCATCCTGACATTGTTCTTTGATTTGACAAAATGCCGTTGGCACCTGACACTGTTCCTTAACTTTGTTAAGCAAGTATAATTAAAAGTTATTTGCGTTCAATTATTTGCTTACCTGCTTCTTTACTTGTGCTTTCTCTTTTCATCAATAGCAATTTTAGTTTCATTTAATCAAAGTGGTGAAATAATTAGATAGATAAGACATTTAGAGTAAAACTGATGCATCAACCTCAATAAGATCCTGTGGCCTTCTAGAATATCAAAATTCTTTATCACTATTTTCCCTAAGATTCACCTTGATTTGTTATATGCATTTTTGAATTAGTTAGTGGCTGGGTAGATGTGGTTACTAAAGGAACTATTAAAATCAACCCAAAATATATATTAAAAAACAACAGAGGAAAAATACTTCAATATTTAATATTATAGAAAAATTCAATGAATATATAGAATCTATCATATATAGAAATTTAAACTGGGTGTGATGGCACACATTTGTAATCTTAACACTCTGGAGGCTGATGCGGGAGGAATGCCACAAGTTCAAGGCCATCCTGGGGTACATAGTGAGTTTAGAGCCAGCTTGAACTACAAAGAAAGAATCTATCTAAAAAAAACAAAACAGAATAGGGAAGAAGTTTAATATTCAACAACAAAACTGGGGCAAAAAATGATCATGCAAAGAAGAAATAAGACAGTTCCTAGAATTAAAAAACAATGACAGTACCACATACCAGAATTTATGAGACACAAAGAAAGCAATCCTAAAAGGAAATTGTATAGCTATGAATGCTCATATTAGAAAAACAGAGAGAACTCAAATAAATATCCTAATGATGAACTGCAAAATTCTAGAAAAACAGAAAAATACCAATCCAAACCTAGTATTAAGAAGCAAATCATAAAAATCAGAGCAGAAATAAATGAAACAGAGATGGAAATGACAATATAAAGAAGCAATGAAGAGCTGATTCTTTGAAATAATAAAAGAAGTAGATAAACCTTTAACCAATGAGAGAGAGAGAGAGAGAGAGAAACAAAAATGAATGCAATTAGAAATGAAAAAAGTAAAATTGAAACAGACACTGTTGGAATCCATAAGATTATTAGGAAGTACTTTGCAAACTCACGTGCTAATAAGTTGGAGAATTCAAAAGAAATGGATAGATTCCTAGATACATCTGAATTACTAAAATTGAACCAAGAAAATCTGAAAACATAAAAATTCAATAACAGGCAATGAAATTGAAGAAATGATAAAAACTCCATCAACTAAGAAAAGCTCAAATCCTGATAGACTCCCTGCAGAATTTCACATTGACTTTAGGGAATATCTAATGCCAATATTCCTCAAACTCCTTAATGAAACTGAATGATAAGGAGTAAGCCCAAAGTCATTTCAGGCCCATCTTTTTAATGAACATAGATGTGAAAGTCCTCAATAATGCAACAAATGCAAACACAATGCAATAACTAATCAAAACCATTAAACACCATGACCAAATAGGCTTCACTGCAGGAATGTAAGGTTGGTTCAGCACACACAAATCAATAAATGTAATCCACCACATAAATAGAAGCATGGGCAAAAATCACACGATCATCTCAATAGATGGTGAAAAAGCCTTTGACAAAACTGAACATCCTTTCATGATAAACATAATGAAGAAAATAGGTATGGAAGGACTTTATCTCAATCCAACAAAAGACATTTATGACAAATATACTACTAACATAATATTAGATCAGGAAAATCTTAAATGTTTTCCTTCTACAATCAGGAACATGACAGGGATGTCCAATATACTTTTGTTCAATGGTCACTAGTCAGAGCAATTGAGCAAGGGAACGAAGCAAAAAGGTTATGAATAGGAAAGAAGGAAGTCAAATTATTGTTATTTGCAGAAAATATGATCCAATGCATAGAAGACCCCAAAAATTTCACCAAAAGACTCTTAGAATTAATATGGAAATTCAGTATTATAGCAGGATACAAAATCAATCTATAAAAATCAATAGTGTTCCTGTACACCAATGATGACCTCACAGAGAAAGAAATTAGGACAATAACACCATTCACAGTAGCATCAAGAAAAATGAAATACTTAGGAATTAACTTAAGTGAGGAAGTGAAAGACCTCTCCAATGAAAACTACAGCACCCTGAAAAAGGAGGCTGAAGAAGACATGACAAGAAAAGATATTCCCGGGGCCAGGGAGTTAGCTCAGTGGTTCCGGCGCCTGTCTTGCAAGCGCAAGGACCCGGGTTCAATTCCCCGGT
>PVIR01027669.1:0-22677 GCA_004026965.1 Petromus typicus | reverse complement strand
AAAAAAAAGTTGAAAAATGGCTGAGAATGTAGCTCAGTGAGAAGATCCTTGGCTCATTCCCCAATACTGCAAAAGAAAAAAATGCCACAGCCAATGTAACATAAATGCTAAACATTAAGAACTTTGGAGCCAAAGGGCCTGAATTTGAACTACAATTTTGCACAAAACTTAACTGTTTATCCTAGGCTAAACTACTTACCTCCCCTGTGCTTCAATCTTTCAATTTCCATATGGAAATGTCCTCAAGTAGATACTTTTGAAATAAATAAACATAAAAAACAAACCTACATATATTTGATCAATTGATTTTGGACAAAGGAGCCAAAATCACTTAAAGGAGAAAGGACAATCTTTTCAACAAATGGTACAGGGAAAGCTGGATATCCACAGGTACAGGAGTAGAGCTGGACCTTTATACAATGTACAAAAATTAACTCCAAATGGATCAAGAGACTTAACCATAAGAGGTAAGACTAAAGTTAGAAGAAAATGCAATAGGAAATCTTTCTGGCAGTGAGTCTAGTAACAGATATGATACTAAAGTATATACAACAGAAGTAAAAGCAGATAAATTGGACTTCATTAAAATTTTTTAAAATTTATGCATGAAAAGAGCACTATTAAGACAGCACAGGGGGGCAAGGATTTAGCTTAGTGGTTGTAGCACCTGCCTTGCAAGTGCAAGGGCCCAGGTTCAATCTCCTGGCAGCCACATACCACAATACCAGGTGTGGAGACTCACACCCACCAGCAATCAGAACCACATACCACAGTGCCAGGTGTGGTGCACACGTCTGTAATCCCAGCACTTGGGAGGCTCACGACCAGCCTGAACTACACAAGCAAGCAAGACCCTGTCTCCAAAAAAAAAAAAAAAAAAGAGTTCAGAGCTAGGAATGTAGCCTAGCAAGTGTGAGTCCCTGAGTTTAATTTCAGTACGCTCCCAAGAAAACCAAGAACACAAAAAAGGTGCACAGAAGGGGAGAAAATATTTTCAAACCATATATCTGATAAGGGATTAATATCTAGAGTATGTAAAAAACTCTTTAAAAAATAAGAAAAACAATTCAATTTAAAAAAAACCCACATTTCTCAAAAGATATACAAATGGCCAATAATCACATGAAAAAATACTCCATCACTAATCACTAAGGACATGCAAACCAAAACCACAAGAGATGCCACATCATACCTATCATCAAAACAAAAGAAAATAAAAGTGTTGTCAAGGATGTGGACAAAGTGGAATCCTTGTGCCTTGCTTGCAGGAATGTAAAATAGCACAGGCACTGTGGAAAATATTTGGCACTTCCTCAAAAAGTTAAACACAGAATTACCATACGACCCAGCAATTCTACTCCTAGATACATACCTCAAGAAGTGAAAGCAGTGATATTTGTGCACAGCAACACTGTTTCCAATAGCCAAAAATTAGAAATAACCTGAATTTCATCAATTGATAGATAAATGGATAAACGAAATGTGGTACATATATACAATGGAATATTATTAGCCTTAAAAAGAAAAGAAGAGCCTAATGTGGTGACGCACGCTTGTAATCGAGGCTGAGGCATGGGGATCATGAGTTCAAGGCCAGCCTGAAATAGACAGTGAGATCCTATCTCTAAAAGAAGGAAAGAAATTCAGATATATAGAGAACCTTGAAAGCATTATGCTCAGTGAAGTAAATCAGATACAAAAAGACAAGTATTTATAGTCTCACTCACATGAAATATCTCGAATAGGCAAACTCATAGAAACCAAAAGAAGAGATTATGGAAGTAATTAGGAAGTTAATATAATGGGTAAAGTTTCTAATTGGTATAATGAAAACATTTTAGAAAAGGGATAGCCATGATGGTTGCACAAAACTGACTGTATTCAAATGCAAACAAAGTGTACATTCAAAGTGGTTAAAATGGTAAATATGCTCTGTATTTTTTTTTATCATATAAAAATAATCCTAAACAAACAAACACAAAAAAACCTCAAGTACACACAGATGAATAGAAAAAAGAAGGTCAACGGGCACCTTACCTTCCAGGGATGCAACCAGGACAACATGAAGACAAATGAGCACAAGGAACATCTTGAATGTCAGTAAAACTTCTTCAAGTCTGCCAAGATGGCTACACTGTCCACCCAAGAAAAACATCCTGGAAGAAAATACAGGGCCACACATCATCACAGCTGTAATAATCACAACACAGTAACACCGGAAAGGTCACTCCTCAACCAAAGCAACCTGCCATTCTGCTTCCTTTAAATTACTACCACGGTTCCAGAAAAGGAGCAATGCCAGGTGGGCACTGGCTATAAAAAACAAAATCCATGTTTTTTGGGGGTTTTTTTGTTATGTTTGTTTGTTTTGTTTTAGTTTTTTTTTAATTTTTTAATCTTTATTGGTACATTACATATATGCATCATGATTGCACTCCATAATGGGGATTTGTACCAGTATAAGACACAACTTAATTCTCATGTTTTCCCATAGCCCTACCCACCCTACTGCCCCCCATATACATAAAATTTACAAAATCCATGTTTACCAGTATTAAGAGAGGGCCACCCATTAGGATATTATATTTTACATGATAAGCAAGGCAGTCCATGTGGATTCATAGAAAATACAACACCAAATACCGAGAACAAATTAAAAACCAAAAATGTTACATATATAATTAGTAACACTGCATAAAAGGATAAATAAAAAGTATGCTAAGAATCAGAGAGGGTCACAGAATTTTCCGAATAATCCACCCTGTCTATGGCTCATACTGTAAAACAAGAGGTATGATGTACTTTCTGTTTTGCATTTTATTTTATCATTGCTTGCATTTTTAGTAGTCAATGCATCAACATTTTTAAAAATGCAAAACTGATATCAGAATGCAATTTAAAAGCCTCATTTGCCATTCACTTATTTATTCATTCAACAAATATGTAATGAGAGCCAATATGTACCGGATGAGATGTAAGCACTGAGTAGCAGTTAACTAGGAGAAAACACAGATGGTGGAGATGGGATATGGGCCTTGAAGAGTTCAGCACACAGAACTGCAAAGGCCAAGACTGTGTCTGTTCTGCTGCTGTGGCCTGCCCAGCAAAACCTCATGATGACCAGTCACATGCAATGTACTGAAGGATTGGTGTGGGGTGTTGCAAGGGAAATCACAACCCACTCGTAGCCTCAGGCACAGTCAAGGATGATATGAGAGCACTTGAGCATAGCAAGAGGGTTACAACAGATCAGGCTGTGTGTTCTCAACTAATAGAGCTCCCAGTCAAGGGTATCAAAGAACCCAACAACACTGCAACCTTCAGCCAGAGACACAGTGTGCATAAAGCGGTGAAGACTGAAGGGTATGAGTTCCAAGGTCCCAGCTCTGCCACATAATGTGACTTGGAACAAGTTATTTCCAAGGTCAAATTCCCTCATTTGGTAAATTATGATACCAGAGGCATCCCGATAGTACTGCTATGATGATGAGTAATAAGATCTTGGCTGGCCTTGTAAATGCACTGTATGTCTTAGTTGTAGTTTTAAGTCATTCATTTATTCACTCAGCATAACTCTATTTTGTACCTAGTATGTACAGGGTCAGCTAGTACACAGACTAAGGTGATGAAGTCAGGGAAAGAAGGGCACAACAATTTCTCAGTCTCAAGATAAAGCTGTCAGTCTTTAAGAATCCTATCATATAAAAGCCCTAACAGCACCAGGAGAGCGAGTCTCACCTGCCATGGCATAACAATGTCTTAGACCAGGAGGTGAATCCTTCTTCTTCAAAAGAAGGCTTATATTTTAAAATGAGTAAATTGTATTATATATTAATAAAATATGCTCATAAATTATCAAATGCCTCCTCTTGAATATCTTTATCCTCTCATAATGGTACGTTATTGATCTAACCAAATGAGTCACTCAAATGAAAATGTTAATACAGGTGTGCAAAGATATATCAATGTCTCTCTGGAGGTAAAATGTGTCTGCTATAGCTGCACATAATACCAAAGAGCCTTAGAGGCATAATGTTAGCCAATAAAGGCTACATAAAAGGATGCATTTATATGTGACCCTATTCATATGAGAAACTAAAAAAATCAAGGCAGTGAGAAGTCAGGAAAATGGTTACCTTTGCAAGGGAGAGGGTTGTAATAATCACAGAAGTGGACACAGTGAGGGACTTCTGAGGTAAAGGTAATATGCTAGTTATATGGGTATGTTCAGTTCCTGAAATTTACTGACTTAAATACATTTATGTGGGTTATCGGGAGTTTTAATAAAAAGTTTAAACTTAATATATATTTTAAGTTTCATAATCCTGTTCCACCTCCAAAAGCACTTCACTTTTTAAAAAGGCATGATTTAGTGAATTAAAGCTCTACAAAAACTTGCTTCTATACAAATGTGTTAGACTCTACTCTACCTGGAATTAGTAGAGCTGACTGATTTAATGCACAAGTATCTAATTTTAAGAAAGTACTTTTTTTTTTTTTGAAACTGGGTTTCAACTTTTGTAGTTCAGGCTGGTCCTGAGCTCACTATGTAGCCAAGGCAAGCCTCAAACTCACGGAAATCCTCCTGCCTCTGCCTCCTGAGTGCTGGGAATACAGGTGTGAGCTACCACACCTGGCATTGTGGTATATGGTTACCTTGGATCGAACTCAAGATCTTGTGCTTGTCAGGCAGTCACTGGAACCACTGAGCTAAATCCCCAGCCCTCACAAGTATCTAATTTTAGCTCTCGGAAGAATATCAGAGTCATTTTATCTGGAAAGGACCTTAGAATCAGTTGTCAAGTTGAATATATTTCCTCGAGGCTGAAAATAGAAGAAGTTTTATGGCATTTGAAATAATTAACTCTTATTGCTTTTTACATAAACTGAGAATATCCTGCTAGGTCACAAGGTCTCTGAGGTCAATGATCAAAACAGAAATCTGTAGATTTTTAAACCCTTACTCTTTTTATCTTTTTCGGCTACAATATTTCCTCATCTTTTGGTATAACTTAGGTTAGTTCAATGAAATGTAGGTGCTCAAATAAGATGAACTTAATAGCAATTAATTCTTAGCAAGACATTAAGGTGCTAAGGATGTGGGTAATAAGATGGCATCAATTACAAAGAAAACTATTTACTGGCGTTGCAACATTAGAACATAGACTTTGCTACTAAATTACCACTCATTAAGGATTATCCCATATTAATCTTAGCCTAGGGCCTCCTTTTAGCTTAGACACCCATGTAAATAAATGGCAACCTTTAGGCAAACAAGCTGTGTGTCAAGGCCAACACCATGCTTAAACCACTTAACGAAACTTATAGATCTCCTCAATTCCATTAAGCAGTATCCTCATCATATTTTAAAAATGTAAATCATCAGTGTGACTTTCACTACATGATTAAGTTTTAGATATAGAACAACTAAACGTGAGATTTAAAAAGCAGAAAATAGCCTGTACTACTGCAGGGAGGTCAAAATGAGTCTCTGATATCTTTGGTCAACTGGCAAAATTTGATTATATCATAGTTGCTATAATATATGCAATCATCAGTATTTTTGACCTGAGTAACAAGAGGCCTTTGGTAGAGATATAGCAAGAAGAAAAAGTGGAAAAGCAACTGATTTAGACTGCTCAGTTTTTAACAAAGGTAGAGAAAAAAATGAATCAGGAAACTGAGTAAAAATATAATTAAATTTCTATTTGAATTCTGCTTAAAATCTTGATACAGTAAATATTTCAGAAAAATAAAAATATTCAGTATTTTAATAATAAGACAGTTTGGTTTATTTAGACCAAATCTTCTGCAAAAGACAATTAATATATTAGAAACATTTTCTTATATATGTCAAAGAGCTAACAAGATAGAAAGGAAATGTCAAGCCAAAGCTGAGGATAAAGCAGAAGGCCAGAAAGGTAATGTAAGTTGTGAAGCTACTGGTACTCAGCAGTACAAACCAATGAAGCAAACTTGATTTTCAGATAAGAAGTATCAGAGAAAAAAGTTCAGAGACATGGAGAAAAAATATATAAGGTCTGACATACGTTTAAATAAAATTCAAGGAGGAGAGGATGGAGCAGCCATTGTTTTTCTTTTTTCTTTTCTTCTTCTTAAAATAGTATCTTGCTATCTTACTATGCTGCCCAGGATGGTCATGAACTCCTGGGTTCAAACGATATACAGGGTCCCAGTTTTCAGGTATCTGAAACTACATGTACATAATAGCATACTTGGCTGAGAACATGTTGTAACTCCAGTAAGAGCTGCTAAAGAATAGAAATGAGGCATATAACGGCCTAACCATTAGAAAGGGCAAAATGATTTTCAAAATGTTCCGTGAATCTGAAAGAAGGTGAGAAAAGGGAGAGAGAGAGACAAAGAATGGTTAAGAAATAGATTATCAGACAGAAAAAATACAAATTCCAATTATGTGCTATTGCATTGGTAACTTAGTGGTAGAATTCTCATCTGCCAATTATGTGCTACTTATAAGGGCACAACTAGAACCTAATGATACAGAAGATTTAAAAGTAAAAAATGGAAAAGATATGCTCTGCCAACAACAATCAAAATAAAACTAATGGGACAGATTAAATTTGAAAAGCATAAGTACTATCTATTAAAAAAATGGCTCACTTACAAAAGATCTAATCCAACAGGAAGACTGAACAAATTTACAGATGAATATAATATAGCTCAAAATACACAAAGCTGTATTGACAGAATGTAAGGAAAAAACAAAACACACTCAAAAGCATAAGGAGAAATAATCACATCTCTATCAGTAGTTAATAAAAATCAAATAAAAACTTATTAAGGTATGGAACATTCGAATTACACATTTAATGTGTAATTTAACTGAAAGACTGTAAGCATACCCTCCCACACAACTGCAGGGTGGTTTCCAGTACACCTACAATGCTGATGAAAGCCAGCCTGACCGTCAGAGAAATTTCCAAAACTTTTTACAAAAATGGAAAAAGAAAAGGGGCATGTTCTCCAACCACAATACAGGGAGGTTGTTAGAACAAAAGTTAAAGTTTAAATCTATTATTTAATAAATACCTTATGGATCAAAGGAGAAATCATAATATATATCAGAAAATATTTCACCTGAACAACACTATATCAAAATACATAGATAGAGCTACTAATAGAGTGACATTTATTTTAGATATATATGCTGGAAAATAAATGCTTAAAATTAATGAATTAAAGACCTTCTCAAGAAGTCTTAAAAAAAACAAAAAACAACCTAGCAAAATGAGCCCAAAGAAGGAGAATGATAAAAAGAGCATAAAATAATGACATAGAAAAGAGGCATAAAATAAAGATTGCTGGGCCAGGGATTTAGCTCAGTGGTTCTGGCACCTGCCTTGCAAGTGCAAGGGCCCAGGTTCGATCCCCAGTAACCACACACAACAATGCTGGGCATGGAAACACACCTACCAGCAATCAGTACCACACACCACAATGCCGGGCATGCTGGCTCATGCCAGCACTCGGGAGGCAGAAGCAGGAGGATTGCTGTGAGTTCACGGCTCACCTGGGCTACATAGTGAGCTCAGGGCCAGCCTAAACTACAAAGTGAGACCCTATCTCAAAATAAATAAATAAGTAAATAAAATATTGCTAAGAAAGACAAAGTTCCTCCTTGAAAAAAACAATTCTGACAAAATTTAATAAAATAGCAGGGCAGGGAGAGAAAGGGAAAGTGAGCAAATAACCAAGGGAAAGAAAGAAAGAAAACAACATAATATAAATGTTATCAATGTAAAGACAAAAAGTTCTTACAGACAACTGTATTCAACTGTATTTTGAAAAGCTAGAGAGAAACAGACAAATCCCTAGAAAAAAAATATAACTTAACAAGAAGGACTCATGAAGAAACAATAAGCCTTAATAGGACATATATCCACTGAATTCTCAAACATTTCCCCTCAAAAAAAGTTCAGGCCCAGGAAGTTCACTGGTGAGATTTCACCTGTGATTCAATCAAGTATTACTTAAGGAACAATAACTTCAATCCCCCAAAATCTCAAAAAGCACATTCTAACTACAAGATTAGCAAAACCTCCCTGCCAAAAACCTAACAAGAAAATGTACTCACAATATATATATGTGGTTTCCTGAAATGCTCACAAAAATGTCTAGCAGCAATTTCAAATCTTGTAAATTGAGATAATCTGAATAAATATAGGACCAGAGGAACCATTCTTGATTTTAGCAACAAAATTTTTTGAAGATAAAGTCACCAAGAACTAAAGCCAACACTGCTATAGTAAGAGAAACAACATTACATATGCCAAAAATCCCCACGTCCTGCAGATGACAGCAAGTGTGTTAACTTATAAACGCTTCATATGAACTGCAAAATGACAGCTCTGTGTATTATCTGTCACGGCACAAAGCAAGTCAGTGCTGAACTATACAGCATGACTGCATTAGGAAGCTTTCACATCTCCAGAAGCAAATGGGGGAAAATGACTTGTTGGGTCTTTATAGTGCAAAATAATTTTCTTAACAAGCCATAAGTGATTTCTTTGTAGAAAAAAAAGATGTTTTATTCAATAAAACAAGTCAGTCAAATTTGATGTGCAATATTACAATTAAGTGATGCACTTGAACATACAACTACAAAACTTTCTGAGGGGTGTTATGTTTTTCAGTTTCCTCACATATCTCCAAATTTCCCACCTCCAATCCGCAGTGTCCCATACTGGCCAATTACTCACACATGAATTATCCAAATACAGGTGAAAACTTACTTCACCTCTCTCCTCACACCCTTCAGGGTCTCCTACAGTTGTGCATGCTGCTCTCAGTAAATACACTTAACACATACAAGTAAGCAGAATACCACAGAGCTCAGAAGCACACAGAGTAGGGTCACCTGCCTGCCTTTGAACCCGAGCTCCACTTCCAGTGTAACCTAGAGCTGTTCCTTAGCAAGCTCTCTGGACCTTAATCAAACTCTTCACCTACAAAAAATAATAGTAATTATAGGACCTAGTTCATAGGATTCTACAGGAAACTGAATGAGGTAATATAATGAATGTCTTAGTATAGAAGTATCAGCTGTGATTACAACCACAATCAGACAAGTTTATAGTACACTCCAAAGTTAAATCCAAACAGATTTTGAAATCATTTCCTGATTTCATTCACCTAGTTTACATATATTTAATGATGTTCTTTTACATACAAAGTACTAAAGATTCAAGACACAACAATAAACAAAACAATAAACTCTTTCCTGCAACTGTGAGCTTATAGCCACCACTTAGATTCGTTGGTCAGTGGTATAGTCAAATAAAAAGTGATTTAAAAAAAATTCAAAAGCCTTTCTTTTGTGGTCAATGAAGCTCAAGTTGGCCTAAAAACAAAAACACAGCACGAGAACACAATATTCTCTCTTATCTAGGTTTGGTCTTCATTTCAACTTTACCCTATAGCAGGCACTCAAAAAGCATCTTTAAAACTGATTTGGTCTAAAATCTGCTGCTGCAAAATCACTCTATGAATACATAGGGGAGGGACGTATGAGAGGAGATTCCCCTAAAAGCTCCTTCAGGGTGGTATCCCACACTGCGGCTGGGGAGCACGGTATGGGAGATACATATGGTTTGATCCTTCAGAAAGTCAGGAGAGAGCAAGGTAAGTCAACTGGGAAAATCCCATATACACGCTGCACCCCAGTAATCTGGGCCCTTTCTTGTTTTCATCACCACATCCTTTCTAACTCCCCCTTCAAGTCCCTGTTTGGCCATTTACTAGCTGGGTGTCTCTGCTTATGAGTTTTAACCCTATTTATAACAGCAACTTTCTTATATCTATTATAATAGCTACATGTGTTATTTGTCCCACAAATTATAATAGGATCATTCTACTTGATATTAATTATGATAAATATTTGTGCTTTTTATAAGATTTTGATAATTTATATCAATGAAATCTCAGAAATAATCACTCATTTATGAATCTTCAAAGAAAATGGAAACAACAGGGCTGCGGGTGTAGCTCAGTGGTAGAACACTTGCCTAGTATGCAGGAGGCCCCTGGGTTCCATCCCCAGCATCACAAATAAAGGGAGGGAGTGAGAGCAGGCAAGCAGGAAAGTCAATAGCGGCTTCTAGAAAAGAGTTAAAAGCAAAGATCTGGTTGGAAGGTATCTTTGAAAGCTGCATGTACATAGCACCTGAGGTAAGAGAGACACTATACAATGGTCAATTTCAAAACAAGAGCTGAAGCTAGAAAAGCAAGTCCCAAGAGTGGAAGAAGGGAAAGCAGTGAAATAAAATCCCAAATAATTCTAGCCGGGGATTTAGTTCACTGGTTCTAGCGCCTGCTTTGCAAGCACAAGGGCCTGTGTTTGATCCCCAGTAACCATGGTGGCTGATGTCTGTAATCCTAACACTCGCAGAGATAGGATTGCTGAGTTCAGGACCAGCCCGAACTACAAAGCAAGACCCTGTCTCAAAAAAACTAAAAAAAAAAAAATCCAAATAATTCTATGTAACAATATAATTCAAATAAAATTTAAAAATTATTTTCCTTCTTCAACTTTTATTATAGCATGTAGTTTCAAAATCTGCACCCACTCCTGAAAACCTATTAGAAAACTTGGAGGGGTCAAGTATTTAGCTCAAGTGGTACTATGCCTATCTTGCAAGAAGAAGGGCTCAAGTTTCATCCTTGGTACCACAAAAAATAAAATAAATAAATGAATAAAATTGGATTACCAAAAAGAAATCAACCATGTGTTCATCACATCAATCAACCACGAGTTCTCTAAGGAAAATGACCGAAAAAAAGAGCTCCGTGTGGGAGTGAGGAGTTATAAACAGAAGAAACAAAAAAGAGGAAAGTTTTTATAGGGATGGGGATTTTAAATGGAGGGAGGGGAATATTTAAAAAAACCAAATATGTTCATCATTTTTACAATATTAACACATAGAAATAGCCTCACTCACCTGTCAGGAAGTTAAAAAAAAAAAGTGGCATAACTTCACACATCTGAAAATGAAAACCAGAAAATAACAGAGTCTACTAGACTAACGGAAAGCAGGCTTTCTTGGAACCCAAAGGCTCAATATTATGTTGTGCCCAGCAGCCAAGTCCTTCTGGACCTTCTGCTGCACAATGAGCCCTGAATTTGGCTGCAGAGTTATACAAGAAAGAGACGTGCAGGACCTGCTCTTAAGGAACTTAGTACAAACCAAAAGAAGAAGCCCGAAGCCTGTCTGGAGGCTGATGTTAATGTTTTAGTAGCATGCATCATTGTTCAATTTAAGGCTTCATCAAAGGTACTACAGGAGCATTGGACAAGGAAGAGACTAAAGCACATCTGGAGTGGGGTGATCCCTTCTAGAAACCATGATTAGTTAGGTATCTCTTCATGTATCTGTGTCTTAATAAATGATTCTATTGATTATTAAATTTGGCTCTGAGTTGAAAAGGGAGGCAGGGGCATTGGTAAATGCATTAAGGAGAGACAGATCAAATGCATGACAGGGAAAGGAAAGAGGGCACCCAACCAAAGTAGGGAGCACTGCTGACACCCTGATTTGTATCTTTTAAAACATCCTATCATGCTTAACTTCAAAAATAAAAATACTGGTACAACTATTAGCTCAAAGATGACAGACAGTCACTTCAGACAATGGTATCCTGTCATGTGAAATAGAGATATAATAAATTTCAAAACAAGATTTTTGAAAAGAAACAATCTATATAGTATCATCATGGAACCAACCAACTTATATCTGGCAAATGCTAATGGACTGTTTCCATGTTCAAGGAGGAATCAAATGAGAAGAAATAAGGAGTTACAGTTAGTTTCTATCACAATATATTCTTTAAAAGCAAATGGAGAGAAATATTTTTAATAAATTAAAGGCTGAAAGATCAGAAAAACATCATTAAGCAATGCTAAAGAAGACAAAAAAAAAATGAATGCCAACCATGTTGTCCTCTCCTAAAATAAACAAATTACAAACACATGTTCCAGTGCTCAACATAGAATGAATGTACAATTACCAACCAAGAAACATTAAAATAATAAAACAAAAAATTCAAATTGAGGGCCAGGGATTTAGCTCAGTGGTTCCGGCTCCTGCCTTGCAAGCACAAGGGCCCAGGTTCATCTGGTAACCACATACCATACTGGGTGTGGAGACTCACACCCAGCAGCAATCAGAACCACATACCACAGTGCTGGGCGTGGTGGCTCACACCAGTAATTCCAGCACTCGGGAGGCAGAGGCAGGAGGATTGCTGTGATGTGAGTTTGAGGCTGAGCTCAGGGCCAGCCCGAACTACAAAAGCGAGACCCTGTCTCAAAAAAAAATCAAATTGACTGTGATGAGTACAGGAATAAATTTATTGAACATTTCTGATAGGATTTCTGATCAAATTTCACAATTCCAGCACATTGCCTCTTTTAAAACCTGACTGATGACAATAGAGCACATTTAATGGTTCGTGGTAATCCAGTTGATTAACAAACAGCAGGAGGCTTCTTTGAAATGCTTTCAGGTAGGAAAACAGGGCAAGAAACAATGACATTTGTTTTTCTTACTAAATGAAAAACATTAAAAAGCCCAATAATAGTATCTAAAGATGGAGAGCATATGGGGAAACAGACACTTCCACACAGCAGGGATGGAAATGTAAACTTTGAGATTTTGAAATTTTAAATTGGCATAGCTTTTAAAAGAAGAATCACTTTACAATATTATTTTTATGGGCCAGGAATTTAGTTCAGTGGTTCTGTCATCTGCCTGGCAAGCTCAAGGTCCTGAGTTCAATCCCCAGTACCACATATCACAATGCCCAGTGTGGTGGCTTATATCTAGAATCCCAGCACTCAGGAGGCAGAGGCAGGAGGATTGCTGTGAGTTCAAGGCTCGCCTGGGCTACATAGTGAGCTCAGCGCCAGCCTGAACTACAAAGCAAGAACCTGTCAAAAAAATATTATTTTTACATGTACAGAAATTCTAATTCCTGAGATTAGCACTACAGAAATATTGATACATATTCACAAAAATAAAATCATAAATGTGGTCATTGTCACTTTGTGTGAGGTTAAAGGGATGAGTAAATGATACAGTTATATTGTGGAATGCTACTCAGTGCCTTAAAAAACGGAGTTGATTTAGAAGCAATGACAAATAGATTGTCAATGTATACATCAAGTGAAAAAAGTAAGTGTTTTGACATAATAATTATTAGGCTTTAGATGAAGAATGACCCCCAAAACTCCCAAGTGTTCAGAGGCAAGGCTCTTGGCAGGTATCTGGAACAGCAGGGTGCTACACCTGAATGTCATGTTAGGCCTGGCTGGGAAAGGTGGGACACGGGGCATGACCTAGAGGGTGCATCTCCCTCCTGGGCTCTTCTCTTGTCTTCTCCCTCTGCTCCACAGTCATTGTGATGCAAGCACCTTTTCCTCCACTGCACCCCTTCACCATGCTGTTTTTGCCCTGGAGCCAAAGGGACATAGACTTTAACTATAAGCCAAATAAATCTCCTTCCTTTAAATTGAAGATGTTGGATATTCTTCCAGAAATGAGAATGTGACTAAGACAATAATATATAACCGAACATGTTAAAAATTGATCAAAACTACATATACTCATGTTTATTGCAAAAGATATGGATTAATCCACATACGAAAAGCCCACCAAGCCTTCATAGATAGGAGTGTGATGGAGGAAAAGGTGAAGCTAAATTCTTACTCTATAGGACACAGCTCTGTATTCATTCATTACTTATATATAAGTAAGTATAATTTTTTCCAATAAAGAGAAGCAGAACAAAATTGTTTTGAATTGTCCCTCCAAACAGAATTCTTAAATCAAGCTCAGGGGCTGGCTGTTACTTCCTCGGCCCTATCCCAGATCGCCTTTCCCAGCTCTAAGCCAATTAGAAATGCCCAACTGAAAGTACAAAGATTTCTGGTCTCAGAGCCAAGAAACTGCTCAGTCAGGCAATAGGAATTCACTCCAGTAAGCTATGGAAAAGAACATCAGAAGCAATGCTCTGACCACATGTGGTGGACACTGAGACCTAAACTTGACTAACGCACAGTGCGTCCTTCAGCCTGAGGACCCTGCCTTGTCTGATCACCCCCACAGCCCCCACCACCCTTCATCTCCTAGGGAAACAGGAAGAAGAATCCCATCAGGGATTCTCAGCACTTCAGTAAAAGAAAATAGTGACTGCCAATGTTTGGGGTTCTTACATCACTGAAAGGAAAGAACGAGTCACAAAAGGAACCTATCAACTTATGTAAGACATGGCACAGAAAACAGAAGTTTCTCAGAGAAAAACAGCAAATTCACCAGTTGATAGGATTTACTGAAACCTCCTGCAGTTGTAGAATATCCCAGCCCATAACATCAGAGAGGTTGTAGATGCATCCAACTTCCTCTATTTATCAAGCTGGTTAAAACCCAGGGTAATACCAGTGTGACCAAAAGAAGGCAAGCTGTCTTTGTAAATAGTTTGAGTGAAAAAGAAATTATCTCTGGGCATACTCAAGAGCCCTGTTTCAGAGCAGAGGAAGCTTTCATGGAGGCTGCATCCAAGAATCAGATTTCCTGTCCTGGGTGAACTATTGGCTCCGGAACCACACATCCTGAGGATAATCAGTAACCCAATGTGAAAACACACAGGTTACAGCAGCCCCAGGCAGTTGTCCCACTGCCCTCTGGGAAAATATGATATTACTACACGGGCCAACCCCCCCAAAAAAAAACCAAAAACAAACCCAAGAACAACCATTGTAAGAGTCCCTTAAAGGGCTCAGCACTTCATTTACAATCTAATGATTTAGTAGCCCATTCAGAGGCACAGAGTGATTCATTATTCCTGTCAATGACACCAACACTATGGAAAAAAGGTTCAGAGGACAAAGAGGCTCTGACCAGTTAGGAAGTATGCCAAAGGTAGACAAAGAGAACTTTCTCCACAGTAGCAGGGAAAACAAACTGAACAAATGGAGATGATCGTGAAGGACAGGCTTGTGGGTGCATCTAGCAGATCAGGGATATACCAGTTCTTGGCTTTAGAGTGAGAAATTACTGCTGAAGATAAAAAGAGTGGTTCCAGAACCTCATGGCTGCCTTATTACTGACCAGAGCCTATATCTAATAAAACCCTTACCTGTAAAACTGGTTTGTTCAGTTCTGGATGCCACCATTCAGAAGGGGTTAAATTGTGAGGCAGCTCTGGAAAATTCTAAAAATAATTTATTCAACATACATATATCAAATGCCTACTATGGGAAACAAACTGGGCTACTCTGTACAGTTGTGCAGGTTTACCTTGCACAAGAGTGCCTGGCCAAGAGAACCAAAGGAGCCTGCACCCAGACATCAGGCTTTTTGGAGGTGCCACAGGAATTGGCAGCACTGAAGAACGAGCCCTAACCAGTGTAGGGAAACGGATTCCAGAAAGTTCCTTCAAGAAGGTAATGGTGAAGCTATATCCTAAAAGATGCCATCAGTGTTAAACTGCAGAAGAGACTAAGAGAGCTTTTGGAATTGTCTTTTGGACCATTTCAGAAGAATGCCTCTTGGCCAGTATAGTGAGGCTGTCTGCTTGGGTAGAATGAAGCAGGTCAGAAGCGACTGGAAGGCCCCTTCCAAGTGTTGGCACCAGGCTATTTTTCTATGGCAGGTCCTCATGCTTTGCCGATTGGGGCATTAGAAATGTGAGGCAAGCAGAAGCCTGAAAAGTGCTTTTGGAACCTCATGCCACCACTGTACATAGAAACAAGCCTATACTACCCTGCCAGGTGATGAAAACTATGTGCCCAGTCATGCCCATTGCTCTAATCAATAGCCAACCAACCCTCAGTCATCCAACTGATTGTCAGCCAACTACAGATAGATAAATGAGCTCAACTATGACCAGTACAAGGATCAACCCACTAAACCTAGCCAAGAGTGCGCATTCCAAAATTGCAAACCAGTTAAATGGTTGTTGCTTTAAGCCACTAAATTTGGGATGTTTGGTTATACAGAATAAGCTAACTTACATATCATCTTCTTTGTCTTTCTTCTCATTCATTGTATTCCTCTCTACCTACCATTCCTTTCTTTCATTATCCTCCCACCTTTCTTCATACTTTCTTCTTCTTCTCCTCCAAGTATTACAAGCACCCATTTAGGTGCTACAAACACTGTGTTTAGGATGCTGACCTGTGTTGTTTCTAGTTCAAAGCCTGCCCTATGTCTTCTAAACCATTCCCTCTGTGACATGGCTTGGATATGGTTAGAGTGTTTCCCAAGGGCTCATGTGCTGGAAGCTTGGTCCTCAGTGAGTGTGGTGATGTGGGTGGCAGGTCTTTAACCAGTGGAGCCAGTCAGGTGTGGTGGCACACACTTTAATCACAGCAGTTCAGAAGGCTGAGGCTGGTAAATCCAAAGCCTGGACATTTGAGCCACTTAGCCAGACTGTCCCAAAATAAAAATAAAAAGGGGTAGGTATACAACTCAGTGTCAAGGCCCTTGGTTCAATTCCCAGTACCACAAAAAAAAAGAGGTTGGGACTGGTGAAAGAGGTCCTTGTGTCACTGAGGGTGCTATCCTCAAAAGGAATTAAGATTATTCTTGTGGAACTCCTAAATTTGTTCAGGCCAGAGGTTTATTTCAAAGAGCAAGGCCAGGGTCGGCCATTCCATCTGGGAACATTATTTCTTGCTCTTACACAGAACCCAGCCACTGTGATACCACTCACCATGAGGTGATGAATCCAGGGACCCCATCAGAGTGACATCACACTGTTTGAACTTTCAGCCTCCACAACTGTGAAGTAAATAAAACTCTTTTTTTCTAAGTACACAGCCTCAGGTGGCACTGTATAGTAACAGAAAACAGACTTATATATTCTTGAACCTGCATAAGCAGACTCTGCACAGCTTGCAGGGTTTATGGGCCTCACCCATAGAGTGATGAAGCATGATGTCTCTGGCATCAGCAGAATATAGGGTAGATGCTTGGCAGAGTTGGTAGACCAGTTCTGGACATTTGCTGATAACAGTCTCTCCGGGAGAGTCATTAGTCACTGTGACCTGTGGAGTGTGTTTTAGCTTGCCTTTTTACCAATTACTCCTAGCCATCAGAAGGAATAAAGAGCAAGAAAGTAGGCTTGCAAGCCAGACACTCAAGGGTTGGGGGTATACTTTAAGTGTCCTTTCCTCACATTGCTGCCCGGGCTAAGAGAGCATAAAACCTATGTTTAACTACAGGAAACAATGTACTGTGAGGGGTGGAATGCTTAGATTTCCATGTTTACTACGTGAATAAAATAAAATCAATAAGACCATTTTGCTGATGACATCAAACCACTCCGTACAACTCAGAAGAAGATCATTTCTTAAAATGCTTCTTTTTCCTTTTCCATATTTACAGTCTATACTTTGTTCACACTTTAACTTGTTTTTATTCTCTTGATTGATATTTTCTCAGACATTCTGAAAGCTTACTTTTCCCTGGTGTCTTGGAACCCATCTGTTTGTGGTTATGACATTAATGTTTATAAAGGTTAAATTAGATGTTGGGACTGGATAAATGTTTATTTTCTTTTTACAATGTTTTAAATGAGAGGTTTTTCTTCCTTTGAATTCCCTGGATAAGTTCTCTTCTCCTCGAGGTGCATATATTTTAAAATTGACCTCCAAAGTGTTAGGTGGACAGAGATTTTCACAGCTTCCATCAACTGATATAAATGGGAAATACACCCTGGGGAACACATCCCAGGACTGTCCTTGGTTTCTCCATGCAATCTTCTCAAAGAACAGAGGGAAACTTTTGTTTCAAGCATCTTCCAATAGCTCCCTTATATCTGTAGAGCTAAACTATCTATAGAACCTCCTCATTGAAAGAGTGTAAGTTTTCTTCCTTCATATCTGTTCTATACATTAATCTCTTGCAGTTAAGGTTTTATAGGAAGAATGCTTTTGTATACTCTATTTCACTGAATCCTCAGGTTATAGAGTAACCACAAGGCAAGTTACTCTAGAGTAAATGCAAGGTAAGTGTCTAGCCCTGTACTAGGACCTGAAGACACAATGAATAGCAAGATAAGCTCAGTCCTCTAGCAGCTTATTGTCTAGTGAGGAAAGAGAGGTACTACAAAATTTAACACCTAGAAATACAATACTGTAATTGTGCTAAGTGCCACAAAGAAAGGCATCTGGGAGAAGACATTGGTATTTGACCTAAGGGATCATGGAAGGCTTCTCTATGGAACTGAAACCTGAAGGGTAACTGAAAGAAATTAGCCCAGCTGAGAGGCAGGGAAAGACCATACAAAGCAGAAGCAGCAGTATGTCTAAAGGCACCGTGGCAGGAAGAGAATCCATGTTAGAAATTGAGAAAAGGGGCCAGGGACTCAGCTCAGTGGTTCCAGCTTCTGCTTGGCAAGTGTAAGGTCCTAAGTTCAATCCCTGGTAACCACATACCAATATGCCCGGTGTGGTGGTTCATGCTTGTAATCCCAGCACTCAGGAGGCAGAGGGAGGAGGACTGCTGTGAATTTGAGCTGTTCTGGCTTCCATAGTGAGTTTGGGGCCAGCTTGAACTACAAAGCAAGATCCTATCTCAAAAAAAAGAAAAGAAAAGAAAGTGAGAAAATGCCAGAGTGGGCAGGACACAGAGGAGCAGAGGGAGAACTATGAGAAACAGGGCTGGAGAGGCAGGGAAGGCCCAGATCCCAAAAGGGGCGTGGTGGCCAAGGTCAAGATTCATGCTTTTGTTCTGAGAGTGATAAATGTCACAAAAGACTTAAAACTGTAAATGATGTGTTCAGATTTGCACTTCAACAAGACCCTTCTAGCTGTTGCATGGTCAATGGGTTGGAGGGGGACACCAGAAGTGAGGGTCAGTTTGGCTTTTTTCTGCACTCCATTCTCAAACACTGTTCTAGAGGTGTAAGTTGTTCAGTAAGACAAAAATCCCAGAAGTACAATCAAGGAAATGGATACTCCAGATTTATTCATATGATACACACAGAGAGAAAGACTCAAAGTAATTGTACAAGTAATTATTTCCCCTACATCAGGGTCAGCAAATCTTTTCTACAAAGGATCACATAATAAAGATTTCCAGTTTTGTCAGCTATAGGATTTCTGCTGGAACTATTCAACGCTGCCACTGAAGCACAAAAATGTCACAGAAAACACATAAATGACTGAAGGGGCTATATGCCAATAAAACTTTATGTGCAAAATCAGGTAGCTGGCAGGGTTTAGCCCACAGACAGTAGTTTTCCCTGCTCTATACCAACAAGGAAGTGATTATAGTAGTATTCAAGATAAGAGATAATGACAGCTTGGATGATGATGATAGTGGTGATGAGCTATGGACATATCTGAGAAGTATTCAGGAGGGAGAGCTGATAGGACTTCACTCTGGATTGGATATTAAGGTGAGAAAGTGCCAGTCACTGCCTAGAGTGCAACTGAAGCAAATGAGACTCAGAGGAATGAGTAGTTAAGAATACAATGGAACTCAGTTCAGCCCATTTGTCCGCCTTCCTACTATACCCCTACCCTTCTGCCAGTCCAATCCACAGCTCCCCACCCCAGTCCACAGTGTCCCAAATTCTACTGCTGCTAGGTTACAAATGTATGGTAGACTTTTGTTATGATTTGGGTCTAGATGTCCCCTCAAAGCCTCATGTGATCATAGGTGACTGAATCTAGAAAATGTGATGCTAGGATTAAGGGTGTAGTATTACCACTACCCAGGAGCAATTGGTTTGGCATTACCTTAAATCCCTGTAGTCTGGAGAAAAGGTGCAGAAAGGCATGGTTTAGGTCTCTTGTTGCTTTTGCTACCTTCCGGATGACATGAACTCTTTCTCCTCTGGAAGGCCTGTCACCACACCACCCTGCCTTGAAGCCAGCCAATTATGGACTGAAACCTCTGAGAACTATAAACAAAATACTTTTCCCTCTTTTACATAGATATTGGGTATCTGGTCTTGGCAACAAGAGAAAGTAACTAACCCACTTCTTCAAAATGCTCTTGGCTTTCATAGTTACATTCAACTTGCACATGCTTAAATGTCACTTTGTAGCTTTTCTAATCACACTAGTCCATGTAAAGTAACGTGAACAAAAATTTAGTACAGTAAAGTAATCAGTGCCTAAGTTAATGAGGCACAGAATGAAACACAGGAGGTTGTTTTGGTTTGGATCTAAAATGTCCCCCTAAAGACCAGCTGATGGGCTTTTGAGAAGTAAGTACATTATGAAAAGGTTAACTTCATCAGTGGATTAAAGTACTGTTGAGTTCTAGCTAAATGGGCTATTAGGAGTTACCTAGATGAAGGACGTGGATCATAGGAGTACAACTTTGGAGACTATATCTTGTCCCTAGCCTCTGGTTTTTTTTTTTTTTTTTTTTTTTTTTTTTTTTTTTTTTTTTTTTTTTTTTTTTGCTGTTTTCTCTTGCTGCCTCTGCTTCTGTCTGCCTTGAGGTGAACAGCTTTCCTTCACCATCTCCTTTCACCATGATGTTCTACCTTACCCCAGGCCTAAAGCAACTGAGCCATGAAGTGATAGAACATGAATCAAAGTAAATATTTTCTTCTTTAAGTTGATATTCTCAGATAGTTTTTTTCATGGTGACTAACATGGGGAAGGTGGGTAGGAGTGGGCATCATTTCACTCAACTTGCCTACATCCAGGAAAATCTCCCAGCTGCTGCTAGGCCTTTTCTTTGTTTTACTTTTGGTCCTTTTTCATCAGGATGTTCTCTCCTAAAGCATCAGTACTACCTTCTTTTGCATTGCGTGCAATGCCTTAAAATGACTCTATTTGGCTAGACAGGAAGTAGAGTTATTTTTAAACATTGGATGGTGTAAGGTAGGGTGGGGAAAGCCAGAACGGGAAGCCTCCAGTGGTGGAAACTCCTCTATCACCAGGGAACTTGGCTGCAACACCAAGCCCTGGCCCCACACCAGAGGAGAGCCATCCATTTTCTTTTTCTTTTTTTAGTACTATCCTCTTTGACCCACCCATCTCTGAGAGTTTTCAGTGTGTTTTTCCAGAAGACCTGGCAAACAACAACTTGACAGGTTCAATGGTTTTCATTGACAGTCTGAATGGAGTTCTCTGAAGATTACAAAACTAGACACACAAACAGACCATAAAAATCCTACCTCCCACAAGTGTCTGGACACTGCCTTTTCCCAAATGAACCTCCAACAGTGATGCAGCACGGGTGGCTGTGCAGCACTTTTTAAAGCAATTTTTCCAAAACTGGGGTGTTCCAAGTGATGTGGGAGTATTATTCTTTCCCTTGCAGTAAAAGACTGTCTCCTCAGATATTTTGAGAAAACAGAAGCAGATTAAGTCAGGTAGCTCCCAAAATAAATTATTCATTGCCAAACCCCAAAGTCAAACTGAGGGTGCACTGGGGCTGTTTGCTATAAGGTATGTAACTCACTCTAATACACTGCAGGGAAAGATGTGTGTACCACTTAGTTTGAGCTTGAATGCGATGAGTGCTCAGCAAACTTCCAAGCAAAAAGACTACTGTGTGGAGGCAACTCCTGATAGTCTTTCTGCCACCTAGGCCTTGACCAGCAATCCATAATTTGCTTTCTGCATATGGAATACCAAAAACATTTTACTTGGAAAACTAGTGACTCATTCACTAGAATGATGAACACAATGCTGAGAAAAATATAAACATTATTTCTCTATTACATAGATTAGTCTCAGGAACAAATGAAAATTTTCATGGTGAAAAAACAAGTACAAGTTAAATATGACAAAGAATATTTCAGTCTCCCAAGTGTTCACTGGAAAGGGAAGGCTGAAAAGAAATAGAGCAAAATGAGAAAAATCAAGTGACAGCTAGTGGGATTCTCAGGAAGGAATATTCAGAAACTTCCCAACTCCTTGTAAATGTCACCTAACTCAGATGCTTAAATGAGTGACTTTGTCTTTTTTTACAGGAATCTGGAGCCTGGGGGAGAAAGAAAGTGTAGGTGATATTTGAGGGACCAGGACCACAGTTCATTTGCTCTCACCGAGGACCTTACTCATGAGCTATCCCAGGCCTGGTCCCAGCATCTCATAGAGAGTGTGTGTTTGTCGCACTCAGCACCTTCTCATTCGACAAATATTTATTGAGTAAATACCGTGTGCCAAGCACCAAGTGAAGTGCTGAGAGCATGCTAGTGAACAAGACTACAACTGTGCCCCTCAGGCCAGTCCAACCTGGGGGCAAACAAATAAAACTCAGAGAGGACAAATCTATGAAACAATGACAAGTTTTTAAGAGAGCTATAAAGCAAACACATAAGGAATTGAATTATATTCTTAGAAGAGACTATAACACAGAAAACAACTTATTCAATATTATAAAGTCAGCAAATAAAAAGTGTGGCACACGTGATAATTTGTATTTAAAATGCTCAATTTGGCAAGAGTCAGGCTAAAACTTCACCAATGTGCCAGAAAACCTTAGCTCCAAGCAGAAGACTATTCCATTTCATCCAGTTGCTCTTATTTTCCTTCTCTCACATTAAGTTTCAGATATAGGGGCCGGGGAGTTAGCTCAGTGGTTCCGGCGCCTGTCTTGCAAGCGCAAGGACCCGGGTTCGATTCCCCGGTAACCACATAACAATACTGGGTGTGGAGACCCA
>PVIR01027668.1:0-22503 GCA_004026965.1 Petromus typicus | reverse complement strand
CCGTGTCGTCGCTCTTCCTGTGCGCGGTGCTGCTCTTCGTGGCGCTGCGGCTGTGCGGGCGGCGCGGGCGGGCTGTGCGGGCCGGGGGCTCGGCGGGGCCCGAGGGCGCCTTGGCGGGCCGCCTGGTGGACGTGAGCGGCGCGGGGACGCTGGCGCACAGCTACCGCTATGACTATGACGTGTGTCTCTCTGCAGACTCTGGGACTGGTGAGTTCAAATTCCTGAAGCCTCTCTTCCCCAACCTCGTGGTTCAGGACTCGGCTATAGGAGCTAAGGAAAACCCCAACCTTAGGAACAGCTTTGTATTCACCTAATTATTGTATTTGGCTCAATAAATCTCTCATAGTTTTTGCAAAGTGCCAAGTGCAATGCCCTCCTTTTCAGATATGTTATTCTCTAAATATCCTTAGTACTCTGAGAAACCTGTGCATGTCTCTGATAGCACTGAATTTGTTCCTGTTTTACTGGTGTCCATTGCACTTAATATTTTCAGTTCTACCAGTAAATGTATTTCCTGCATATTGGATCTTTTGGCGATTATCTTTCCATAAGTAACTGAAGGGCTATGATTGTGATGAATTTGTGGTAGTTTTATTAAACATTTAAAACTTTAAATGAACTCTTGATTATTTAAATATTCTGACGACACCCCCCCTTGGGAACTGAACCCCAGTATCTTCCCACTGAACCTCCCCTGGAGTCTTTTACTTTGTATTTTAAGATAGTGTCTTGCTGAGTCTCTAAATTTCTCAGGCTGAGCTCCCACTTGCCATCCTCTGGTCTCAACCTCCCAGAGTGTGCTGATACTTTAAAACTCATCAGAGATAGAGTGGTTCACATTTTTATTATTACTTTGGCTTTTCTAGTTTCCTGTGCTACCTACCAGTTTAAGGCCCCTAAGTAGCTAAGGACATAAAAACCTAACATTCTTGTTTTTCCAAACTGCATATAAATATGCACGTCTTTAAAATATTAACCCACCAAAAGTGTGACCTTTTTCTTGTGAGCTTCGTTTATGCTCGTTTTTTTTTTATTTCTACCAACGTAATGCATAGTAAATGTTCCATAAATGGTTAAGGTTACATTTTTTAAATAAATTGAAATTAAAGAGAAAATATAATTTGTCATTCCTTTTAGTAAATAAACCTGTTAAATCACTGTTTGATAAAATTCTTTTTACACAAAATTTCAGAACTTAAATTATTCCCTTTCAGGGCATCAGATCCTCTTGTTTTGCCTTTTCACTTTAAACAGAAGTGCCAGTGATGTGCACAGTGTACATTTCTTTTGGTTTTCCAGCAGCTTCTCCTCATGCTTGCAAGAGACAGGAAACTTCAAAAAAAATTAGCCGTTCTCATGCTACTTCAGCAGCTAAAAACGTAGCTGTCCTGTTTAATTCTCATTACTGGTTGATTTCATAGTTTTCACTTTTTATGTGCAAAGGCTGTATTAACCAAATAATGTTTTCTTTCATATATTTAATTATCTTCTATTTTTCTCTTTAATGTAACTTTCAGTTATATTTAATTTTTCATTCTAGTTGATATTATATATGCATGAAATGTATCTTTTTCTTTAAAAATGGGAACAGCAATGAATATCTGGGTTGTAGTTGTTCTTTGTTGTGTTCAATAAACGTAGTAAAGTAATTGTATGATTTCTAAGTAAAATATATGTAGATGTAACTATAAAACAGCTTTACTGAACTTCTGGCAGAATACGAGCAGTTTTTGAGAGGCTTTGTTTTGTGATGCCAGGGATCAAACTTAGGCCCTTGTGCTTTAAAAGTAGGCGCGGTACCATTTGGGCTAAATCCCTGACCCTATGAGCAATTTTTAAAAGTAATTTAACATTTATTTGTAAATCTCAAGTTTCACTGTATTGCAGTTTAAGTGCTTATGCTTTTCCCTGAATTACTGATTTTCCTAAAGATAAGCAAAAATAGAAAAGGCACTGACCATTTAATTAATTTTTTTTTTTTTGAGAAAAGATCTGACTTTTGTAGTTCAGGCTGGCCCTGAACTCACTATGTAGCCTAGGCAAGCCCTGAACTCACAGCAATCTTCCTGCCTCTGCCTCCTGAGTGGATTAGGATTACAGGCTTGAGCCACCACACCCCACATAGTGGTATGTGGTTCTGATTGCTGGTGGGCATGGGTCATCACACCTGGCATTGTAGTATGTTGTTACTGGGGATCTAATTAGGGACCTTGCACTTGCAAGGCAAGCACAGGAACCACTGAGCTAAGTCCCTGGACCATTTAACTTATTCTTAAAACAGTATTTAGCCTTCCCAAGACAAAAATCTAAGTGAGAAAGAAAAGTGAGAACAGAATTAAACACAAATATGTCAGACACAACTCTGTTAATCAATTTTAGAGATTTAGCCATTATTTATTATCAGCTATTTAAACGAAGTAGTTTTATATGTGACGATAAATAATAAATCTGGTGGGGTTGGGGATTTAGCTCAGTGGTTCCGGCACCTGTCTTGCAAATGCAAGGGTCTGGGTTTGATCCCCTGGTAACCACATACAATACTTGGTGTGGAGACTCACACCCAGCAGCAATCAGTACCACATACTACAGTGCTGGGCGTGATGGCTCACACCTGTAATCCCAGCACCTGGAAAGCAGAGGCAGGAGGATTGCTGTGATATGAGTTGGAGGCTGAGCTCAGGGCCAGTCTGAACTACAAAGCAAGACCCTGTCTCAAAAAAAAAAATAAATAAATAAAATAAATGTGCTGGGAATTTTCATCAGTACATGTAACATCATGAAGATGCAAGTTCTGTCTAGGCCAAGCTAGTCCTATGCAGATAAGACTAGCCAAATAAAAACCCAGAACCCACTCATCCTTTCGTGTTCATGTAATATGGATGATTCTTTACTAGGTAGGGCTGCCACCAGGTAATAGAATAATTCCACGTTTTGAAACTTAACATGTTGTTGCCAGCTTCGGCTGGTGGTTTGTCCCACTAATAGTGCTAGTGGGTCTGATCACTTTTATCATTCTTTTTACTAATAAAATTAATAGAAAAGCCATGCAGTGGGATAGTTATGCATGTATCATCTGTGCTTCAAGCCACCGAGCAGTAAGATATCAAATGACATCCCACTGTGAAAATGTTAATTACTAAGATTTAGTAGTAGTAACCAATGATCCAAGTATATTCATTCATATACCGTCTGAAAATGGACCAGTTGTATAGTTCCAGAAAGAAATTAGAGAATAAAAGTTAAATACCTTGACAATAGCACCAAAGTCAATGTTTTCTCAAATTACTCTGTTATAAATGGATGTTTTATCATTCCGTTGCTGTCTCTAAACACAGAATGTAGTCAGTTGAACACATGTTATTCTAAAGGCAAAAATTCTACTAAAGGCGAAGTAGCCTATGCCAATTTCAAATCCCCTTTTCAGGGATAGAGGTGTGCCTTAGTGATAGAGTACTTGCCTAGCATATACATTTGCCTGGATACCATGCTTAGCAACACACATGCACACACAAACACACATACTATTTTTAATTTATTGGTACATTTTATATATACATTATGATCATGTTCAACATCCATGTTTGCACCAGTACATGACACTCTTGATTCTCATTTTTTCCCATTTCCTGGCCCTCCCTACAACTCCTTGTCCCCTATATACATAAGCTTTCTTTCCTTTTATTAACCATCAATGTTTTTCTTTCCCTTCTTTACTAGCTCCTATGCTCCCTTTCCCCTTTGAACATTTTCTTCTTATTTCACAATACCTATCATACATTTTAGAAATCATTTACACCTTCAGTTTCTCTTACCAGAGAAATGATATGATATTTACACATCTGTGTCATATTTATTTCACTTATGAGTATATCCTCAAGGTACATCCATTTGAGTATAACTGACTCAAATTTATTGTTCTTTATTACAGAGTAATACTCCATTTTATTTTTTTTTAAAAACCACATCTTTATACCATCTCCAGTTAATTGGTGTTTGGGCTGTTTCCAATATTTAGCTATGACAAACTGAGCTGCTATAAACGTGAGTGCACATATGTTGCTGTGATATGAATCTTTTAATTCTTTCATGTATATATCCAGCAGGGGAATAGCAGGGTAAAATGGGACCTCTAAGTCTTATTTTTTTTGAGGAATCTCCACAGTGGGTTGCAAAAGGTCTACATTCCTACTGACAATAGAGAAGGGTTTCTTTCTCTCCACAGCTGTGCTAGAATTTGTTGCTGGTTGATTTCATGATAGCAGCCATTCTTTGTGGAGTGAGATGAAATATCAGTGTTATTTTCATCTGCATCTCTCAAAGGACCAGAGATGTTGAACTTCATGTTTGTTAGCTGCCTTTACTTCTTCAACTGAAGAATGTCTGTTCTTTTCAGATGCTCATTTTTTTAATTGGGTCTTTAAACTGGGAAAGTTGATTTTTTTTTTTTCGAGTTCCTTATGTACTCTGGATAGTGGTCCTTTGTCTAAGAAACAGCTGGTAAATTTTTTTCCCATATTGAAGGTTATCTTTCCACTCTGCTGGTGGTTTCTCTTGCTGTGCAGAATCTTTTAAATAAGATGAGATCACAGTTGGTGATTCCTTCTTCTAGTTCCCATGCTACAGAGGTTTTATTCATAAAGTCGTTCCCTATGCCAGTGTCTCCAAGACTTCTATCTAATCTGTTTGGCAGCAGGTTTAATATTTCATTTTTAACATTTAGGTCTCTAATCCACTTTGATTTGAATTCAGTGCATAGTGAAAGAGATAGATCTAGTTTAGTCTCTGGCATGTTGACACCCACTTGTTCCTGCACCATTTGTTAAAGAGGTTACCTTTCTTCCTTTCAGGTATTTGGCTCCTTCACCAAAGATGAGGAGGCTTACTATATCTGGAGTTGTTGTGGATCTTCTAGTTTGTTCCACTGATCCTTGGGTCTCCTTCTTTGCCAGTACCATGCTGTTTTCATCATAGTGGCTTTGTAGTATAGTTTCAAGTTGGGGATTGTGATACCCCCACCATGGTCTTGTTGCATAGGATGGCTTTTGCTATTCTAAGTCTCTTCTGGTTCCAGATGAATTTTTTTATTATTTTCTCTAGCTCTATGAAATACACTATTGGGATTTCAATTGGGATTGCTTTGAATCCATATAGTAATTTTGGCAGTGTGGTCATTTTGACAATATTGGTTCTTCCTACCCAGGAACACAGGATATCTTTCCACTTTGTGGTATCCTCTTTAATCTCTCTTTTCAGAGTGCTGTAGTTTTCAGAGTAGACCTCCTTTGTTAGACTAATTCCTAGATACTTCATTTTTTGGGGTGTTATTGTGAAAGGGACTCCCCAATTTGTCTCTCAATTACTCTGTTGTTTGTGTATAAAAAGGCTATTGATTTTTGAGTGTTGACTTTGTATTTAGCTATACTACTAAATCTGGTGAATAAGGCTAGCAGTCTTTTGGCTGAGTTTTTAGGATCTCCTACATAGGTGTCATGTCAACAGCAAATAATGACAGTTTAACTTCTTCCCTACCTAGCTTTATTTCTTTTATTTCTTTCTGTTGTCTAATTGCTGTGGCTAGTGTTTCCAAAACAATATTGAACAGGACTGATGATAATGGACATCCCAGTCTTGTTACTGATCTTAGCATGAATGGTTTCACTTTTTGACCAGTTAGGATGATGCTGCCTGTTAGTTTCTCATAAATAGCTTTTATCAGCTTGAGATAAAGACCATCTCTTACAGTTTTCTATAGGGTTTTAATTGTGAATAGGTGTTGGGTTTTATTAAATTCCCTTTCTGCATCTATTGAGATGACCATATGTTTTCTTTCCTTTAGTCTGTTAATGTAGAGTATTGCATTTATTGATTTATGTAACTTGAACCGTCCTTGCATCCCTGGGGTGAATCCAGCTTGGTCAGGCTGTATGATCTTCTGTATTCTGTTTGCTAGTATATTATTAAGGATTTTTGCATTTATGTTCATTAGGAAGATTGGACTATAGTTCTTCTTTTTGGCTTTTGGAATCAAGGTGATTATTTCTTCCAGTAATGAATTTGGGAGTACTGCTTCCCTTTCAGTTGCATTAAAGTATTTGAAAAGTAGTGGCATTAACTCTGCTCTAAAAGTTTTATAGAATCCAGTAGTAAAACCATTAAGACCAGGACTTTTCTTTGTCAGTAGGTTTTAAATTACATTTTCTATTTCACATATTGATATTCAGGTGTTTAGCATTTTTATATCTTCTCCATTTAACTTTGGAAGTTCATATGTGTCTAGGAATCTATGTATTTCTTCTGTGTTTTCCATCTTACTGGAACACAGATTCTCAAAATAAGTGTTTATGATCCTCTGGACTTCTGCTGGATCTGTGGTGATCTTTTGTTTTTTTGATAAGGTTGGCTAAGGGTTTATCAGTTTTGTTTATCTTTTTGAACCAACTCTTCAATTTGTTTTTGTTTTATATCATTCTCTTAGTCTCCATTGAATTAATTTCTACTGTAATCCTTGTAATTTCCACCCTGTACGAGCTCTGGGTTTGTCTTCCTCCTAATTTTCTAGTATCTTAAGGTTCAGCATTAGGTTGTTTACTTGAGTTCCCTCTGTTTTCCTACTATCAACATTTACTGCTATGAACTTTCCTCATAGAACTTGTATCTCCTATATAGGATATCATGTCAACAGCAAATAATGGCAGTTTAACTTCTTCCCTACCTATCTTTATTTCTTTTCCTTGTATGTTGTATTTGGATTATCATTTAATGGAACTGTTTGATTTCTTCTTTACTTTATTCTGTGATCCATTGGTTGCTCAGAAGAGCGCTGTTCAATTTCCATGTGTTTGTGAGGATCTTGGAATTTCTTTTGCTATTGAGCTCGTTTCAAGGCATTATGGTGTGACAGTATACAGGGGATAACTTTATTATTTAATTAAGCATTTAATTAAGCATGTTCTGTGAACTAGCATGTGGATGCTCATTGGAGAATGACCCATGAGAAGCTGAAAAGCATGTATATTCTGACTTTGTGGGGTGAAATACTCTGTAAATGTCTATTAAATCTATTTGTTCAAAAGTTTAGTTCAGTCCAAGTATTTCATTATTGATTTTTTGTGTAGTTGATCTGTCTTTCTGTGACAGTGGGGTATTGATGTCCCCTACTACTATTGTATTAGTGCTTATCTGGCTTTTCATGTCCACTAATATTTGTTTTATATAGTTGAGAGTGCTAGAGTTTGGTGCATAAATATTTGTGAATGTCATCTTTTCTTATTGGATTATTCTCTGTAGGAGGATGTAGTGTCTTTCTTTGTTTTCCTTAATCAATTTTGGTTTGAAAAATTTTTTATCTACAAATAAGATAGCCACTCCTGCTTTTTTGCAGTTTTCCTGTCCCATGGAGAATTGTTTTCCATCTATTAGCTTTCAGTTTATGAATTTCTTTCTGAATTAGGTGTGTTTCCTGTAGACAGCATATTGTTGGATCTTTCTTCTTAATCTATTTTGCCAGTCTGTGTCTTTTAATTGGTACATTAGGCTACTGACATTAATGCTTATGACTGATACATACTGATTTAGCACTGTCATAATGTTTTCCTATTTGGGGCTGTTTAATTCCCTTTTTCCATTCAGTTTCTTGCCTTGCCCAATGAGTTCACCCTGTTGGGTCTCATGGGATTGTGACATTCATTGTCTTTTTGTAAGATATTCTTTAGAATTTTGGGGGGTGTAGATTTTGTATTCATGTAGTTTCTAAGGTGTTCTTTATCATGGAAGTATCTTATTTCCCCATCAATTTTGGAAGATAGTTTTGCAGAATACATCAATATAGGTTGGAGGTTGTTTTCCTTTAAGGAGTGAAATATTTCACTCCAGACTCTCCTTGACTTGAATGTTTGCATTATGAAGTCTGCTGTGATTCTGGTTGGCTTTCCTTTGAACATTGTTTTTTTTTCTGTCTCAGTGCTTTCAACATTTTTCCTCTGTTGGGTTTCTGGAACCTTGATAATTATATGCCTAGGTGTAGATTATTTTTATATACCATATAAAAGGTATGGCCACTTGGAGTCCTATATGCCTCCTATATGCCTCACTTATCTATATGACAAACTAGTTACCTTTTCCCATGAAGTCTTCTGCCATTATATCTGTGGATGGTTTTTAACTATCTTTTGCACTGTCTCCTTCCTCACTGACTCCAGTCAGTCTTATGTTATTCTTTGAATCATCTAGGAGCTGCTTAATTGAATTCTCATGGTCTCTTGCCATTTTCCATGAATTAGTCCTTTCCTGTTCACTGGCTGAAATCCTGTCTTCTAGGTCTGATATTTTGTCTTCACATTTGTTTTTCCTATTTTTCAAACTTTCATTGGAATTTCTCATCTCCTGAAAATCTACTTGAAGCTGTTAAACAGATTTCATTGCCTTCATAATCTGAGATTCTAACATGTTCCTAACATCTTCTGTAGTATTATTAATTTTATCTTTCACTGTGGACAGCCTCTCTACTTTTATCTAAGAAAATATTTCTGATTTCCATTTTATGTGATCCTCTTTTATTACTGGCTCAGAAAGTCCTGGTGACTGAGCATCATTTTGCTCTATTTTCCTTTTCCTTGGATTCCCCTGTGGTGGGGACCTTTGTATCTGGGGATTTTTGTTTATTTCTTTCTTTCTTTTGTAGTTTTTTGAGACAGGGTCTTGCTTTGTTCAGGTTGGCCTTGAACTTACATTGTAACCCAGGCTAGCCTTGAGCTCACAGACATCCTCTTGCCTCTGCCTCCCTAGTGCTGTGCTTACAAGGATGAGCTACCACACCCAGTATCTGTGGTGTGTTGTTACCTCGGATTGAACTTGGGGCCTTGCACTGGTGAGGCAGGCACCAGAATCACTGAGTTAAATCTCTGGCCCTGTATCTGGGTTTTTGTTTTTCTCATTTCTATTTCTTTGTCATTATTGATGTTTTTGGTTCTATTGCTGGCCTGCTGTCTGGGAAAGGTTTATTGCATGTCTCTTTCTTTCTAATATTTGGAACCCTTAGGAGATGGATGCTTCCTGAGTTGACCTCCTTGGGTCTATAATGGCAATCTCAATTCTGGCACACTCAAAATGCCCTTTAAGCCATGGACCTGCTGTCTCCCATAGACAATATGGGCAGTAGCATGCAAAGTGGAGTATACTAGTCACAAGGTAGTAGCCATAATCCAGAAGAGATCACTGTGGCTTCTGGCTACAATGAATGCCTGAGTTCAGCTCAAAAAAAAAAATCCCTCAGGGTTGAGTACAGCTGCCCTTACCCCAAAGTGAGTCCAGAGTCCTGTAGGTGGCACTAAGCCCAGAAACTCACCAATGACTGTAGCTGGCAGGATTTTTCACTCTCCTAGTGGGCACTTTTTCAATATGGTGGACATGAAGTTGGAACGAGGATGTAATGCTGCATTTCAGAGGACAGGATGTTGGAACTATTGTGATATGGTCTGATGACCCTGATACTGGCACTCTTGTCTCAGTAGACCCCAAGATACGGCCTTTGTTCTGGCACACAGGTCTTTAGTCCCTTGGGGTAGTGGGACTTCCATGCTTGACCAGCTCTGATCCTCTATCCTTTGTTAGAACCAATTTATACATATTGAACACCACAGCTGCTGCTGTCCAGTATGGTCACTGCTCTGCTTCACTAGCCCAGTGCCCTGTGGGGGCCTGTGGGCCATCAGAAGTCATTAGCTGTCCTGAAGCTCAGCAATTTTGGCAGCCCCTCCCCCACAGGGAGAGAGGGCTCAGTTTGTTGAAGTTTCTGTTTTCATTCTCTTCACTTCTTTCCTCAGATCTTGGGTCTTGGGGACCCACGTCCCTCCTTTTCTTCTTTCTCTCTTTATTTCCCTCTGAACTGTTGTATCCTGGCTTAAAAATGACAAACCGCAGAGAGCCCGATTGCTTGCTATTTCTACTCTGCCATCTTCCCAGAAGTCTGCACACACTATTTTAAAAACTGTAGTGTTAAAACTTATCCATGTTTTGGGTAGAATTTTGCTTCCTGGTTAGATGGGTTATTTGGAAGCAGAAAAGAATAATAAAAATTAGTTAAAAGTCATAAATTATCCCTGTAAAGGAACAGCAAGCTGATGATCTATAAGAACTTACTGATATAAGATTTCTAAGATGGAAAAATCCATAGATTGTGAACTGAATTCTGTTGTCAGTTTTACCCCAAGAAATCTGCCAAGTCCAAAGATCATACAACAGCTTCGTAGAGTAAATTCAATAGATTTTGGCAGACTGCAGTATTCAAACTCAGGTCCAGCTGTCAAACTCACAGAAGCCCAGTAAGACTAAAAATCTCATCTACTTGAAAATTCTTGAAAAAATGAGTAAAGTTTTTCTTGTTTTACAAAGTTTAGTGTTTTGGAACCTGCCAGAGAACTGTAGTAAACAGGCACTGTTCTCCAGTGAAAATTCTGTAGAGCCAGATGCATATCAAGACTTCAAAGAACCTTAACTAAGCACACTGCCATGGTGACTTGATTTTTGTATGGCTGCATTAAGCTAATAGAGGAAAAGGTGAACTGTTCCAGAATGAAGATAATATCATCTTGATTCTCGACAGCTTTTTACATAAATTTCTGCCATTTGGTAAAAACATTATTAGGCATACAGAAGAAAAACAGGATGACAGAATAAAACCAAAGGAAAGAAACAGTATAGATGATCTATGGGTAATCTAGATACTAGAATTACCTGATGAAGGTACTAAAATAAGTGTGATGAATACATTAAAAGAACAATAGAAGTAGATAAAAAGAATTTTACCATGGAATTGAAATTTTGAAAATAATTATATAACTAAAAATCTAACATTCATTATAAAACTGTTTACATGCATTAATAGCATAGATATGAGTACAAGATCAGTAGAAGCAAAATGGATCAATATAAATGTCAAAATAGAAAAATGAAAAATATATATACACAGTGGACTCTTGGCTTATGATTGGATCCTGTGTGCTTGTTGTAACTTAAATTGGTTGTGAATAAATAAAACTGAGATTTGGATATTTGGCTGGGTATATGTTACAGACAGTGAGAGGCAGACAAATCTTCTGGTCACCTAATTAACACAAGTAGTTTGTATGTCAGGCTGGTCATAACTCAAGGATCCACTGTACAAAAGTATAATACATCAGAACTTATGAACTCAATTTCTTTCATGAGGGATGGTTGTAACTCAAGTTGTTTGTAAGTCAGGACTATTTTTCCAATAAGAAATAATGGAAATAATCAATACATTCAGAGCTTCAAAGAACGCCTTAACTAACCTTTGCATAATAAAAAGGGTTATATAATGTGTACAATTTACCAGAAACTTCTTATAATTTTCCTAATATTTTCACCAAAAAGTAATGAAATATGCCTAGTTTATCAGAAACAATTTCATACTGTTCTCACCATGCAAGCTGACCACTAAGGCTCCTCTACACAGCACTCAAAGTTTCTCTCTTGTATAACTTCAGGGCACACTTTCTTCCAGGCAGATCCCAGTGTCCTTCGAGAGACGTTGGCTCAGGATTTTTCAGTTAATCTTCCACACATGAAAAGATGCTGTAATGGTCCTTCCAGAACTCTTTAAGGGTTAAATCTGTAACTGAGAACATCTTGAAACACTTCAGGAACAGTTCCTTGTTGTACAGCTTCTTAAAGTTAGCTATAACCTGCTGGTCCATAGTATACAGTAGAGGTGTTGTATTATAGTAGAATAACTCAGCTGAGAGCCATGGGAATTCTTCAGTTAATTCTTGTTTCTCCTAGGTGAGCAGGAGCATTGCCCAGATGAGGAGAGGCTTCAGTGGTACTTGAGTATCCTCTAGACATTTCTTAGCAGTAGGACAGAAAACCTCCCTGATCCACTCAAGAAAAACATTCTTGTTACCAAGGCTTTTGTGTTAGCTCTCTACATGACTTTATGTTTTCTGAGTACTCTAGGGGTCTCAAAGTGAGAAACCAAGACAGACTTTCTCTTGAGGGCACCACTGGCATTGGCACACAGAATGTTAGCCTATCCTCCATAGCCTTATGCTCTGGAATTTTCTTCTCTTCCTGGTAATGTATGCTCTCCTTGGCATTTTCTTCCAGAAAAGGCCAGTTTCATCACAGTTGAAATTTGATAAAAGCAAAAGCCATTTCTCTGTAGTATCATTTAGAAGTGATTTATGTAATTTCCAGCAGCCCTTTTATCAGCACTGGATGCTTCACCATGCCTCGTTACACTGTGAACCCCGTTCTCACTTTAAAATCATGAAAGTAAACCTTATTGGTACAAAATTTTTCATCATTATCATTTGTTGATGGGTTATCCTCTATGAGATCTATGTTTATTGCCATGCTTTCTGATAAATTATAGATTCAGATAGGCTACAACCTGCCATCTGTCTTTCATTAATACACAATAATAATAGCCTTTTTACCTTATCTAACACTACTGATTATATGATTATACTTACTAATTTGAATATCACATTTAACAATACTAACTTCCTTATACAAATCTTTTCTTTCTTTCTTTTTTTTTAAGGTTTTTTTAAACAGGGTCTCACTTTGTAGTTCAGGCTGGCCCTGAGCTCAGCCTCAGACTAACATCACAGCAATCCTCCAGCCTCTGCCTCCCAAGTGCTGGGATTACAGGCGTGAGCCACCATGCCCAGTACTGTGGTATGTGGTACTGGTTGCTGCTGGGTGTGAGTCTCCACACCCAGTATTGTATGTGGTTACCAGAGAATCGAACCCGGGCCCTTGCGCTTGCAAGACAGGCACCAGAACCACTAAGCTAAATTCCCAGCCCATACAAATCTTTTCTTTGTAAGATTATCAAGATGGTGGATTTTGATACTCTGTACATATTAGTAAGACTGATCACATGAATACCGTTCTCACATTTCTCCACAATTTCCTTCTATTCTATTTTATTTTCCTTCCATTCCTTCCTTAATTTCTCTTCTAGCTTTTTTTGGAATCATTTTAATAATAGTAACTGTAGTGATTATATAAAGCATGGGCCAAAATAACATCCACAGATGTGCACAACAGACTGACACATACACTTACATATGCTTTTTGGGCATCACAAGTCTTTGTCTACAACTGCATAAGCAGCTGACATTCAAGTTGTAATTCAAGCTTTTGGTCACAAGTTCAAACTAAAGTTCCAATCATAATTCAGGTTATACATATGTGAGTCTAGTTGTAAGTCAAGGGTCCAGTTATATGAGAATCTATAAGATACATATGATACTAATCTTACAAGGCTAAGTAAGAATTTGTAATAAGTGACATTTGAAAAGATAATGACTAATTTTTTCAACAGATTAAAAGCTATCAGTTCTTTAGTACTCTCAGTTAAACACAATCAGTAAATACAAAGTACATCTTGGAAAAATCATAGATAAGATGCTTATTTTTCAAAGAGAAAAATTCTTAAAAGCAATCACACAATAATACCATGTTACTTGTAAAGGAGCATCAGCAAAATGGACCACTGGCTCTTAAGTGTAAGTAATAACATAAAAGAGAAAGGAACGATATTTTCAAAATCATGAAATAAAACTATTACCAGTCAAGAATTCTGTTTAGCAAATGAATCTTTCAAAAGTGGTTTTCAGACAAAAACTAAAAGAATTATTTACAGTCACACTTACCCTAGAAATATATACTTTAATGGAATTCATTAATCAGAAAAATAGTTCTAACAGGATCGCAGAACTGAAAGAAGAGGGGATTCAACATGGCTGAGTAGAGGAGGAGCCATATTGGAGCTACTCAGAGAAAATCAACCAAAACCACAAGTAATTAGAACAAAAGGAGGGACATACATTCTGATGATAAAATCAATCTGAAACAAGGACTTGCAGTTCAAACAAAACATAGGATAGGACTTCATGAAGTGATTATTCAGCATACAGGGCTGCCATAGGTCTACCATCTGTTTGAAGGGCAGGAACCATCATTCCTGGGAAGTCTCCTGGCCCTCCCCCCCAAAAAAAAGATTTTTAAAAGAGACTGCAAATGTGTGGCAAACTCAATCCACAGAGGGTAGATCTGGCAGAGAAGGCCACTCACATCTTTTGCTTTTCTAAAAACAGAGGATACTGCAGCCTGGCAGCTAATTTCACTGGTATCTACTGGGGTGAGTGATCAAGGAGATGTCCTCTCCCTGACAGGCTGCCAGGATGTTTTGTTTTGTTTTGTTTTCTCTGTCGTGCACCATAGTGGCTACTAGCAACTAGGTCAGGGACTGGCAGCAACCTATGTTGAGAGAGTAAGTAGGACAACATGACCCCTCCATTCCTATATCCAATGCAAGAGAAAGACTTGGCCACAGATTGGGCTGTGACCAGAGATACAAGAAGTCTTGTGCAGTGGGGACAAGAAGTGGGAAATTAGCACCACACTCCTCTACAACCAGCACAAGCAGCCGTGGGCCATGGTGGCCCGATGAGGAGGACAGCACAAGAGAGGAGCCCAAGGTGTGGAGAGAGGATACTGTGCAAGGTCTGATTGAGGCCAAATGTACACTGGCCTAGGAGCAGCCTCAGGCTGCCTCTGTCTGAGGGTGCCACAGCAACTGGGAAAGCAACACAGAGGCAAGGATCAGGAGACATGGGCGGGCCATACACAAAGTTGCTGACTAAAAACTGGTCCCAGTCCCCACATCTGGAGACCAATATCAGCTCTGCTTTCAGCATTAACCTACTTCAGACTTGGAGCTCAGACCTGAAACCACCACAGAACTATGGGCACCAGAAAAACTTTATTTCTTCTTTATCTTTTTATTAATTTGTTTTGTTTTCCTTTTTCTGTCATTTTTTCAGGGTGTTTTTAGGTTTTGATTTCTCTGTTTTGTCTTGCCTATTCTATATCTATTTCTTTTTCTTCAACTATCTTTCTTGATTTTTTAATATTTGCATGTGAGTGAACATCGTTTTCAGTCTTTCTGGTTCACTTCAGTATTCTTTTACTTCCCCTTTCATGCTTTCTCTCCTGCTATTGTCGCCAGTTTCTCAAAGCTGAGGTGATCATCTTCTGTCCTTCAGCCTTGCTTCCACCATATTCTCTTCAGTTATTGCTGCTTTGGCCCCTGTTCTTCTTACATTTGTCCCACATAGGGTAACATCATTTTACCAAGGGGAAATCAGGGCACACAAGTTCTTGGCTTATGTTGGATGTTGTGATATGACTATAGATCTTGATCCTGTGGTTAAAGGTACCATATTAGTGTTTACCAGTTTGTCAGTTTCTAGGCTGTGCTTAATTATATTGTTATTGCTAATTCTATGACTTTAGCCAGGATCATATCCCTATTGTAATGTTTTTAAGTATGTATGACAAAACTGATCATACGGAATCATAATTTTCACTGTAGTCCAGTACCAAAGTACTGAGTGCTGAGCCAAATAGATAGCAACTCCTCCCTAATAAATTGAGAAGGATCTTAAGACAGACACAAAGACCAAGAGCCAGCTACACTGAGAAAATATCTTGGAGGGATAGACATTTTCTAGGGAAACCTTGAGACTTGTGATAAAGCTACCTAACAAAAGAAACTTAACAAGCATCAACACAGAAAACAAATTAAGAGGACCAAGGACTTAGCTCAAGTGGGACTGCACCTACCTTGGAAGCAAAAGGGCCCAAGTTTGATCCCGAGTACTACAAGAAAGAAAGAAGGAAAGAAAGAAAGAGACAGAGAAAAAGAGAAAGAAAGAAAACAACATTTTAAAAATAGCAAATGACAAGATACAGAAGCAAAATATAGACCTCCAGCCTACACAGGGGACAAGACAGAGGACGTCAGAAGCTACCCATGGAAATTTTCTGAAATGATAGCAACAGAAATAAACAAATAGATAAATGAGGTTATGGGCAAAATCAGAGAAGAAATAATTTCAGGTAAGAAAAAGGAGAGGATGATCATACGAAGGACTTGCTCAGCAAATCTAGAGTAGACATAGATTTTTTTTAAAATGAGTTCATGGGCTGGGGATTTAGCTCAGCAGTTCAAACATCTGCCTGGCAAGCACAAGGTCCTGAGTTTGATCCCTGGTAACCACTTACCACAATGCTGGGCATGGTAGCTCACACCTGTAATCCTAGCACTGGCGAGGCAGAGGCAGGAGGATTGCTGTGACTTGGAGGCTGGCGTAGTCTACATAGTGAGTTCAGGGCTTGTCTGAACTACAAAGTGATACCCTGTCTCAAAAAAAAAAAAAAAGATGAGCCGAGGAAAATGATATGTCCCACATGGAAAGAAATAGAATACATAAAACAGATTCAAACAGCTATCTGGGAAATTTAAAATTCCACTGAAAGTTTACAAAGCTGAATGAATGAAAGTGAAGACATAATATCAGATCTAAAGGACAAGATTGAACTTAGCAATCACACATACACACACAAATCTCTTAAAAACAGCAAGGGACTATGATAAAATAACCAATAGCTCTAAGATAATGCAAAGAAGAACAACATAAAATTGATCAGAATCAAAGAAAAAGCAGAAGCCAGTACAAAGGACATTAAAAAAAAAACTGTTCACAGAAGTAATGGCAGACAAACTTCCCACATGTAGAAAAAGCATTTGACATACAGATAAGTAAAGCATATAGGACTATAATCAGCCATAAAAAAATGTATACCGAGGCATACAATAACCAATATTCCAGAAATTTATCACAAGGCTCTTACAAAAAAAGAAACAACCTATAAAGGATGACCCATCAGAATCACAGCAGACTTCTCCACACAACCCTTAAGTCAAGGAGAGATTGCAGTGAAGTATTTCAAGTACTGAAAGAAACATCCTCCAACCCAGATTGATATACTCTACAAAACAATCTTTCAGAATCAATGGAAAAATAAAACATTTCCATAACAAATAACAACTGAATAAATTCATAATCACCAGGCAGCTCTACAAAACATTCTGAAGGATAGCTCAGAAAGAGACAATGAACAGTATAATTCCAATAGAAAGAAGCCACCAGGCAAGGCAAGCAATTAAACAGAGGGAAAAGTTAGGAAATCAACAGTAGGAAAATAATATGACAAGGACAGCCAATACATTTCAGTAATAACCATCAGTGTAAATGATCTCAATTCACTAATCAAAAGAAACAGATTGGCAGAATGGATCAAAAAACAAGATTCAACAATTAGCTGCATACAGGAAACACATTTAACTCAGAAAGAAATTCATAGACTGAAAGTCAAAGAATAGAAAACAGTATTTTGGGTAATGCTGACCTAGGAAAAAGCAGGGGTAGCTATTCTGTTTGCAGACAAAATGAACTTTATGGCAAGAATAATCAAAAGAGACAAATAAAGCCACTATATACTTATCAAAGGAAAACTTCGAGAAGAAAAAGATACCAAGCATAAATATATATGCACCAAATACTGGCACACCCAACTTTATAAAAAAAACATGAAAAATCAAGTGAGCTCTAACAGAATTTTAATAAGGGACTTCGATATCCCACTGCACAGACAGAAAAGTTAGACAAGGAAATATCAGAACTGAACTAAACCTGTGAAAAAATGGTCTTAACAGATGAAATCTACAGTGTTTCAACACAAAACATCAGTTTCAGTCTACAACATTCTTCTCAAGTGTTCATGGGCTATTCTCCAAATTAGACTACATATTAGAATGTAGAACTTATTTAAGTATATCCAAAGAATTTAAATTATCCCGTGAGTATTAACAGACCATAGTGCAATGGAGCTGGAAATTAGTGGCAAAATAAACCACAAGAACTTCATAAACACATGGAAATTAAATAACACTCTCTTGAGCAACCAATGAATACAGATGCAATTAAAGAAGAACTTAGACAAGATCTGCAATTAAATTACTAAAGAGTAACTATAAATAAAAATTAATTATATTAGGCAAAGACAGTAGTTCCTTAAAGAATTTTAACTATATCTGAAATTTAAATTCATATTAATAACATAAAAGGCAGAGATATATAAAGTGTTCCAAGTTTGTAAGCTTAGTGTCATGAAGCAGAAAAATTAATATTTTATTAGATTATTAAAGATAAGAAATGCATGCTGTAAGTTCTTGGATACCATTAGAAGAATAACTGTTAACTGAAGGAGATACTTTGTAAAAAAAAAAAAAATCACAGGTAGCCAGGCATTGTCGCTCACAACTATAATCCCAGCCTCAGAAGGCTGAGGCAGGATTGCCACAAGTTCAAGGTCCACCAGAACTACAAAGTGAGACTCTGTCAATATTCCAAAAGAAGGGAAAAGAAGGGAAACAATTACATGGTAAATATAGATGGAAAAATGTTACAAATTATATTAATTATAAATAGATTAAGTAATCCAGTTAAACAGACAGAATTGTTAGACAACATTTTAAATTAACATATATATATATATATAAAACCAAACAAGTGCATGTAATATACTGATGAAAGACTGAAACTTTAAGAATGGGATAAGTATATAACACAAACACTGGCCAAAAACTAAATAATGTAGCTGTATCTACAGAAGACAAAGAAAATTTATTCACTCCTAACATAAAGGAAAAAATGTTACTGCCACTTTGGAGAATAGTTTAGCATTTTATGATAAATCAAACATATTCTTACTATATGATCAAGCAATCATACTCATAAATATTTTTCCAAAGAAGTAAAAAACTTATGTCCATGCAAAAAATTGCACAAGAAGATTTGTAGAAGCTTTATTCATGATTTTAAAACTTGGAAGCAACCAAGATGACCTTTAGTATAGGAATGGATATTAATTGTGATCCAACAGACAATGGAATATTATTATTAAGTGCCAAGAAGCAATGAACAATCAGTCCATGAAAAGTTATAGAAAAAACTTCAGGGCATATTACAATGTAACAGAAGCCAATCTAAAAAGATTCTATACTCAGTAATTTTGACTGTATGATATTTTGAACAGGAAATATTGTGGAAACACTAGTAAATTAGTGATATCCATGTATTCTGGGGAGGGAATAATAAGGAAATAAAGCATAGGATATTTTAGACAGTGAAAGTACATAGTCTGATAAAAACAAAGGTGAATTTGTGCTAGTTACAATTTGGCCAAACCCACAGAATGTTCATTGCCAACAGTGAACAGTAATGTACGCTATACTTTTGATGATAAAGATGTGCTAATGTAGGTTCATCAGTCATAAGAAATGCACCACTCTGGTGGAAAATATTGACAACAGGAGAATTGTAGGTATATGGGGACAGGAATATATATGAAGCCTATGTACCAACACTTTTTTAGTGAATCTAACACTTCTCTTGAAAATAATCTTTATTGTAATAAAAATAGAAGACTTACCTCTCAGATAATATAATTTTTTTTTTTTTTAGGTTTTTTGAGACAGGGTCTCGCTTTGTAGTTCAGGCTGGCCCTGAGCTCAGCCTCAAACTCATATCACAGCAATCCTCCTGCCTCTGCCTCCCGAGTGCTGGGATTACAGGCGTGAGCCACCATGCCCGGCACTGTGGTGTGTGGTACTGGTTGCTGCTGAGCATGAGTTTCCATGCCCAGTATTGTATGTGGTTACCAGGGATCGAACCCGGGTCCTTACACTTGCAAGACAGGCACCGGAACCACTGAGCTAAATCCCCAGCCCTCAGATAGTATAATTTATGATAAATTTATATTAGTTGAGGCAATATGGTGTTGAAGGATAAACAAAGAGAAAAAGAGAATACTTGAGCACACATATAATTACTAGAATTATAATAATAATGACACTTCAGAAATAATGAGAACACCTCATCTCTTCAATATATACCATACAGGTATTTGTGAAAAAATATGAAAATATTAAAAATATTAATTGGAAAAATTATCAAATGATTATAGCTTTAAATACTAAAAATGACATTAAACAGACTTATCTTTCACATGTCATATAAAAATATTTAATGACCCTAGAGAATGCAATAGAATAGGATATAAAAGTGCTAACCCAAAGAAAAAATATTTACAAATTAGAGAAAACTAAAGTTAAGAAGTCTTATTGATTCAAGGAACTATAACAGAGTAAAAAACCACAGAGTGAGAAAAGATATTAATAGATGCATCTGAAATAAACTTATACTCCAAATTCAGAAGGCATTTCTATAGACTAACAAGCAAACAAGAAAATGTCACAAAGACAAAAACATATGAAAGATTTTAAAAAGCACATTATAAGAACAAGACATTTATAAGTCAGTATATGTGAAATTTGAATAATTTGACAATAATCACCAAGGAAATGCTAATTAAAATCATAATATCACCACATAATATAGTGGTTAAAATTCAAATGACAACTTCAAATGTTGGCAAGGATATGGAGAAACTGGAACTCTCATACTTGGCTGCAGGTGGTTCAGTACTTTGAAAAATTCTTCACAATATTTGCTGAAGCCCAAAACCTATGTACAACTCTGTATACAGCAATCCAATGACTACAGATATATTCAAGACAAGCACCTACATACAGTCACCAAAAGGCAGGTACAAAAATGTTCAGAGCAGTGCTACAAAACAAAAAAAGTTCAAAACTGGAATTAAAACCAATGTTTAACACCTGAAGAATATATCTTTAAAATCATAGTATATGATAGGTAAAATACACTCATATAAAGAGGTAATAAAAGGCTGGGGATTTAGCTCACTGGTTCCAGCATCTGCCTGGCAAGCACAAGGTCCTGAGTTCAATACCTGGTACCACCACAGTGCTGGGCATGGGGGCTCACGCCTGTAATCCCAGCATTCAGGAAGAAGAGGCAGGAGAACTGCTGCAATTTTGAGGCAGCCTGGGGCTGCAAAGTGAGTAAGAGGTAATAAGTAAGTTGGGAAAACATGAAAAAAAATCACTTTCCTAAAGTAATGGTGAGTGAAAGAAGACAGACAGCAGAGTAATATTCTATAACTATTTGAAAAATGTTTTTACATTCCATTTTAAAAACAATAAAAAGAGAAGTCAGGATACTGCTTATATTTTGACAAGAGGATAACAATTAGAAAATAACATAAGGATTCTTCCTGGAATTTACCAGTGTTTTATTTTTATTCTTGTTTTTTATTTTTTTTGAGACAGAGTCTCGCTTTGTAGTTCAGGCTGGCCCTGAGCTCAGCCTCAAACTCACATCACAGCAATCCTCCTGCCTCTGCCTCCCGAGTGCTGGGATTACACGCGTGAGCCACCACGCCCGGCGCTGTGGTATGTGGTACTTATTGCTGCTGGGTGCCAAGTATTATACGTGGTTACCAGGGATCAAACCCGGGCCCTTAAGGTTGAAAGACAGACGCTAGAACCACTGAGCTAAATCCTCAGCCATAGTGTTTTGTGTTTTGTGAAAGCCATAGTGTTTTATTTCTAATCTAGCTTCTGTAAACAGGAATATATAAACTTTCTGAAAAATTCACTGAGTGGTAGAATTATTTGTACACTTTTCTGGATGTTATGCTTCAAAATAAAATTAACAGGGCTGGGGATTTGGCTCAGTGTTTCCGGTGCCTGTCTTGCAAGCACAAGGACCAGCGTTGGATCCCCAGTAGCCATATACCATACTGGTCCTGGAGACTCACACCCAGCAGCAATCAGTACCACATACCACAGTGCCAGGCTTGGTGGCTCACACCTGTAATCCCAGCACTCGGGAGGCAGAGGCAAGAGGATTGCTGTGATGTGAGTTTAAGGCTGAGCTCAGGGCCAGCCTGAACTACAAAGCGAGACCCTGTCTCAAAAAAAAGTAACATTATGAAATCTGAAAAAAATTTTCATAGCATATCCTGAATATAATAAAATGATAAACCAACAAAAGAAACTTTAATTTATTTATGAGATTAAAACCATTTTAGATCATTCACAACAGAATTTTTTACTGAAATTCAATTCAGTAACGTACTTATTATGTACAATGACTAAAAGTTGAAGATACGTCTAAGGTACTTCTGTAAATTAATAGGATATTAATAAGAATACAGTAGTAGGGTTGAAACAGGGTAAAATAAAAACACAATCTATGCAGTAGTAAATCTGGACGCCTGGTGGCGGTGTAGGATAAGAGTGCGAAAAAAGGCTGTGCAGAAACTCCGGAGGCCATTATTCTAGGAATTAGAATACTGAAAGTTCCATAAAGGAAGGAGGCATTTTAGATAGGATCTGGGGGAGAGAGCTTCTGAGAAAGTGCGCTTCCCAGTGCAAGTCAGTCAGCCAGATTTCATTCAGGATTGTTTAACGAAGCATCTGGGTGGATTGTGCACTGAGGGGAAGAAACTGCATCCTTTGCACCGAGACTCAGCAATGGAGAGCACACTGACAACAACGCTGCACAAAAGGCAAGTTATTTTTCTTGTTATGCTGCTGCTTGTCTGGGGGGCTGGCTCTGAGGCAGTGAGGTATTTGGTTCCAGAAGAAACGGACAGTGGCTACCTTGTGGCCAACCTGGCAGCAGATCTGGGGCT